>APFE030016960.1:123646-136599 GCA_000404065.3 Pinus taeda
TTAGGAGGATATTTGGAAGACTGCTTTTAAAACCAAACAAGGATTGTTTGAGTGGCTGGTTATGCCTTTCAGTCTTTGTAATGCTCCAGCTACATTCATGAGAGATATGAATGATGTTTTAAGATCCTTTCTTGATGATTTTGTAATTGTCTATTTAGATGATATTTTGATATTCAACAAATCACGAGAAGAACATGTCAAGCATGTGAGGAAGTGTTGGTTGTCTTGGAAAAAGAACAATTATTTCTGAAGATGTCTAAATGTGAATTCGTGGAAACTTCCTTAGTGTATTTGGGCCACATAGTTGGAGGAGGTGAGGTGAAGATTGACCCCTCTAAAGTGTCGGTCATTGTGAATTGGCCAATACCCAAATCAGTCACAGAAGTAAGGATTTTTCGTGGGACAACAAGTATTGGAGGAAGTTCATTACCAATATCTCTTCTATAGCAACTTCACTACATGCTTTGACTAGTGTAAAGGTTGTCTTCCAATGGGGAGGCAAACAAAAAAAACATTCGATGCTTCAAAACAAAATATCAATTCAACCCCAGTTTTAGCATGTCTAGATTTAAAACAACCATTTGAAATACAAATAGATGCAAGTGAATACACCATGGGTGCAGTTAATTTACAACATGGTAAGTCCATTTCATTTCATTCTGATATTTTTAATGGTGCTGTTATTAATTATCCTACATATGATAAATAGCTTTATGCATTGGTGCAAAGTGTGAAGAAATGGAAGCATTACTTGATGGGTAAAGAAACCATTATTCACACTAATCATCAACCTTTGCAATATCTGCAATCTCAAACAAAATTGTAGCAATCAAGGCACTTTCGTTGGATGGGATTATTACATCAATTCCACTTAGTAATCAGGTACAAGAAAGGTATTCATAACAGAGTTGTTGATATGCTTTCTAGACTAGTTGTTAATGTAACCATTTTACTCAAGAATAATTATGTTTTGCCTAAAAGTTATGGTGAACAATACGCACATGATGCTGACTTTCAGGAGGTATACTCAAACTTGAGTCAAGGCCACCAAGTTGAGGAATTAGACTACCATGTACATGATAATCTGTTATATCATTTGGGAAATTTTTTTGTTCCACAGGGAGAGAGAGTAAATGTCACAAGCAAAGTGCACACCTCTCTTTTTGTTGGACATTTCGATGTAAGTAAAAGAGTGGAAAATATTCAGAGGTGTTTTTACTGGGGTCATATGTTTGAAAGTGTGTCACGTTTTATCAAAGATTGTTCATTGTGTGCAGTCAGTAAACCTAGTAATAGGAAACTAGGATTGTACACACCACTTCTAGTGCATTCATGTCCATGGGAAAGTGTTTGTATGGATTTTGTAGGAGGTCTTCCTTTATTAAGAAAATGTCATGAATATTTGTATGTAGTTGTGGATAGGTTCAACAAGATGTGCATACTAATGCCTTGTAAAAAACAAATTATAACTGAACAAACAACTCAACTTTTCTTTCAAAATGTATGGGTTCATTTTGGGCTACCTACTTTTATTGTAAGTAATCGTGATTCCTGATTTGTTGAGAATTTTTGGTCAAGTTTATGGAACTTGATGGACACCAAGTTGAATAAAAGTACAACCTTCCATCCACAAACATATGGTCAAATTGAAGTGGTTAACAGGATAGTTATTCATTTGCTAGGAGGATATTGTAGCAAACATCCTAAGTTGTGGGATGAACAGTTGCATTATATTCAGCATGCTTACAACCAAGCAAAACATTCTTCTACTTTAACTTCGCCCTTTGAGGCATGTCTTGGTTATTTGCCTAAATAATCTTTGGATTACATCTTTGAGAAAGATGTAGCTATAGATGGACATAGCGACATAGACAGAGCAAAGAAATTCATTGAGAAAATTCAATTGATTCACCAAACAGTTCAAGAACAACTAGAAAAGAGTCAAGGCAAGTATAAGGCAAGGCATGATAAGCATCGTGTGGATCATCAGTTTCAAGTAGGTGATGAAGTTTGGCGATATATTAGCAAGGAAAGGCTACAAGGTGAAGGTAAAAATTTGAAACCAATCCATTATGGTCCATTTAAAATTTTGGAAAAGATTGGTAATAATGCTTTCAAGCTTGGTTTGCCTTCATATATGCAAATTTATTCCATTTTTAATGTTGAAAATTTAATATTGTATGAGCCTCCTTTTATTGAAGATCAAGGAGAAAGTGTATAGTTCCATTAATTGAAGATTTTCTCCAAAATTTCTTGATGAGCTTCAGCAAGACACCATACTTAGCAGAAGAACGAGGTCATCAAAGAGGGGAAATGTTGATTATCTTCAAGTGGGTATCAAAGGTACAAATCCATCAAAGAAAAAATGGATTGAAGAGGGGAAGGTGAGGGAACGATACCCTCATATGTTCAATAACTGAATATAATATTTTGGGGTCCAAAAGGCTTCCAGTGAGGAGGAGTGATCAGGTGCTCAAGTTTATGCTCAAAAATCAAAGTGTCAGAATTTTATTAAACTCAGCTTCATATCAAATATCTTATCATTCTGAATCCAACGATGCGAATGGCACTCAAATCTGAGCTCTTATGCAGAAGTTAGAGCAAGTCAAATTTCAAGTTTGACTTGTCTACATGGCAGGATTAGGATGATGTGGCAAGGTCTTCAATGAATGAGGAGGCGCCAAGTTGCAAGCTTCCATTGGCCCTCACATTTCACAAATCATAGTCACAGGCAGGAAGGTATTATGGAAATCGGTCCCCGATAGGTTGGGTTGCGATTTGCAATAATCACATTCACATATCACACAAAACCCCGCTAATATTTATAATACCATTGATTAATGCCGATTGCGATGAGCGATAAATTTCTGATTGAGATAGACTACTCAGACATGATATGTTTATGTGTTTCATTTTATATGCCATCGGATCTGCCAATACCACCGATTATGTTCCCGTATCAAATGCCAATTGCAATGAGCGACAAGTTCATGGACGCAAAATGTTATGAGCCACAGTTTATACTCCTATTGGTCCGTGATATCGCTATCGCAACATTCCACCATGTTAACAAGACCTTCAGCCCACCAAACCTTGTTGATTATGATTTGTGATACAGCCGACAGGTTATGCCATGTGGCATGGCCAAATTCTCGCTCAATTAGCAGATTTTGGAGCGAATTTGTAGGATTATGTCAGTTTTGGATCAATTTATGGAACAAATAGTGGGAGAACTAAGAGAAGTCATAGCTTCTTTAGTTCTTATCCAAATTGGATGCAAAAAGAGGCTAGATAACCATTTTTGAATATTCTAAACTCATTGAGACAGGATTCAGAGGCATTTGAGCATTGTAAACACACTATTTTTGTAATTTTTAGCATAGTAGAGAGGCTCAAGCATTGGAAGTTGGAACAAGGAGACGTAGCTCAGGAGGGGTGAACTCCTCATCAAATATATGTTTTGTGTGTTGTATTTTGACATTTTTTTTTTGTTATTTTGATGTTGTTCAACATGTTTTATGTTAAACTGTTTATAAGCTATAAGGAGAGTGAAATTTAAAAATCTATAAAAAGAGTTGAAAGGAGGGTTTAAAATCAAGAACCTCAAGCTCGTTCTCAAGGTGGAAGAATTTACCTACCAAACATTCAGGGGGTAGCATATAAGATTGCTAGGATCTTGGAGAAGAAAGACATATTCACCCAATTCACAGCACCTAGAACAATTAAACAGAGTATGAGGTCTGTTAACGATAATATTGATCGTCATCAACTCAAGGGAGTATATAAAATTGATTTTTCTTGTGGCAAGAGTTATATTGGAGAGACAGGGAACTCGCTACAAATAAGGTTGAAAGAGCATAGAAACAACATTAAAAATGGAAGATCTCGCACTTCAGCCCTTGCAAGATATTCTTCAAAAACAAAGCACCATGTTTGTTTGGAGAATACCACAATTATCGCAATAGAGGAGCATTATCAAAGGAGGAAAATTAAGGAAGTTCTTGAGATTATGAAGCATCCCCATAATCTCAACAAGGACAATGGGATTGAGATCAGTGGAAACTGGCTTCCTTTAATTAGGTAAATTAGGTCTTCCAATTCGTCGCAGGTATAACATCTCAGGTATTGTTTTCTTTCCCTATCTTTTTACAACAAATAAATTGATTACTAATCTATTATTATAAGAATAAGATTTATCATTAATAATTATTATAAATAAATAAATTATATTTATTAATAATTATTAGGTTTTCCACTCTAAAAATTATTTATTTCTTGATTATAGGTAAGAAATTATTAAATTTTAATTCATTTATAATAATAATTAAATTAAGTAGTTAATTATTTGTTTATTAATTATTATTAAGATAAGTAATTTATTATCACTAATTACTATTTATTAATATAGCATATATTTATTATTATTATTAAATAATTAGTAATAATTAGTTATTATTTTCTTTAATTTAGGTTTTTGAGTTTATTTGTTAGCCAACCATTTCTTTCTTTGTTCTTTGGTCTTTTAACTATTTATCCCTCTTCCTCTATAGCTCTTCTATCATTGTTTCAAGAAGTCCTGATGATGGATCCCCTTTGGGATTCGAAACGTTGACAAAATATGATCATTAATCGGGATATTCTGGAATTTAACTCAACAAAAACTAACCACAGAAATTTGAAATAAAAAACATAACTTCTACTATTAGATCCTCTGCCTAATTAATGGATCATATTGACTACTAAATTACAATATTTTACAAGGGTTGTATAGTCTTCCTCGGGTATAGATCCGGCTGAAACAAATACCTCTGAATCAGGAAGATAATCAGGGTCCACGCCCAACAATCTCCCACTTGGAGACTGTTTATAGCAACTTAACCATTGCTTCATTTGTTGGACAATGAATCCACTTTGGACCTGGTTGTTTCTCATCTTCATCATCATACTTGAAGACCAACTGAAACTAAGGAGAATCTTAGTTTCTCCCTGGTTACAACTTTTGTTAACATATCTGCGGGATTCTGGCTAGTGTGTATCTTTTTCAGCTTCAAATGTCCATCTTCCAACACTGACCGTATGAAATGGTACTTGAGCTATATATGTTTAGTCTTGGAATGAAATATTGAGTTCTTTGCAAGATGTATGGCACTCTCATTGTCACTGCATAACCTTCACATCTCTTGCTTCTTACCCAATTCATCCATAAACCTTTGTAACTGTTGTAACTTGTTTTAAATTATATGTGTTGTACATGTTAAATATAATTGTAAAAGAAAAAAATCAAATATTGAAAGAGAGAGAGAAAAAATGCGAAAGGCTTCTTGTTATTTGATTAAATTAAAGTTATGTTGGTTTATCAAATGTCTTTTGCATTACTAATATATTGTTACTACAAAGTTTCTTGTAATAAATTAAGACGGATGGTGGGACACTGTGGTGGCAGTCGAAAGTGTTAAAGTGTGGGCAAGTTAGTGGTGAGCGAAATGAAGAAAGGATGGGACCCGCCCGATGGAGAAAATCCGACAACATGACTAAGTAGAAGGATAACACGAGCAGTGCCCCTGCAGAGACTTTTGTCAGGTCTGTTGAATTTTGGATCAATGATGCAAATTTACTGTGGGGACACCACTCGGGAGTTAGTCCTGTACAGAGCAGTCACCCCACAGTGATGTCAGCAAGCAAGCCAGTTCATTTTGATTTCATTCGCCATGTCATACTCCTTTGTCTAGTTGTCCTCTAAACTGTCAAATCCTTTCACTAAATTCAGCCATTTTTCCCCGCGATAGAATTTAATGTCGTTTTCCCTCTTATATTTTCTCATTTCCACTATAAACCTTTTCTTGGTTTTTGCTTAGTACATTGTCCTGTTGCTCGTTGTCAAGAAATTCAAAGTCCAACTCACGTCTGAGTCAACCTCGTTACTGTACCAATTATTTTTGTCATAGTCAATCGTTTTATCCTTTAAAAATGGAAAGATAATTGTTTTAGCTAGTTCATCTTCTCACATTCCGTTGATGGATACTAAAAGAGATATCTTCTATGTTTCTTTCCCTATTAACCATCATGAATTCTACCAACATGTTCAATTAAACCAGTCTAATTCCCTAATTTATGTCGCAATGGTTTAAAATCTGGTGTGTTGGAAGCCTTTTTCTCTCAAACATATTTGTTTCGTGATTTTATTCATTGGCTAGTTTCAACAATGTATCCTCAAAGGTGGTTTGTGATAAATAAGATAGGAGAAAGTGATTTTTAGGTGTCCTCTCTCTTGATTCAGAAAGCATTGTGCTATCCTTCTGTAGAGCCTTACTTGTCTTTTTCTAAAGAATCATTAACTGCCTATTTTGAAGATTTATCCGAACTAGGATCTGTTGTAATTCTCCTGTATTTGATGACAGATGGAAAACAATTCCCTATAGATTCCACTCATTTTCCCTTTTATATTTTTGCTGAAGATGTAAAACTAGTTCTTTAGATATTGGGCTAGAATCTTAGGGAAAGAATACATTACAATAATTGACAAATAAATTTTAGGAATGTCTATTATAATGATGAAACCTAGAGTTGTGTTGGTGATACCAACATATTGGGAAAAAGAAATTAATGTCGAGTTCATGAATTTCACTCTTACAGTTTGTTTTAGGTTTCATTCACTTTTGACATATCTAATCTTGTATTCCAATGTTGAGAAATGCATGCATCTAGGGTTGAATATCATGGACACTCTCAAGCATAAACAATTAGTTTTTCTTTTTGGACTGATATAGTAAGAATTGATCCAAAAATGAGGGTCTATCCTATTTTGCATCTTCTTTCTTTTCAGTTGTATATTCAATCATCAACAATTCATCTGCACCATCATTCCTTCAAGTAAGTAAAGATGTAAAGGTTGGATATTGGTTTTCTTTCCAAGATCATGTTGCAATAAGATAACATGGAGTTGAGGTTAAGCCCTACAAATTACCAACTTTTTTCCCATGATAATGTTTGCTATGGAATTCATTACGAAGAGTCTAAATGTGGATCAGGAACATTTTGTACCTGCAAAGAAGCGACTCCTTTTCAGGTTGCCAAGGAATGTTGGACCATTCATTGTGAATACTAGGCAAACAGCAGATGAAGTCCAAAAATTGTTAGAAGGGATGAATTTATTACTACAAGAGATTTTCAAAATGGCAACAAGAAATGATAAAAATAACATTGCTATAAATAGCATTTCAGGACATACTCCAACTTTGTTGGAAATAGCAAAAAATATAAATGCTATAAAAAGAATTTTGGGATAGATTCCAATTTTAATTAGTCCCTGAATTAAAATTCAAATTTAGTCTCACAAGATGTTTGAAAAATAATTAATTAATTCATATTGATTTAATTAGTTGGATAAAATCAAACATGAAGTCTTTGTGAAGACATGCAACAGTTATCCCTTTGATTGAGGAAGTTATCCCTTAACTAAGGAGATAAGGATGAGTTGTATTTGAGTTGTAATTAGTTAACTCAGTTAACTGAGTTAAGTCCAGTTAAATTAGTTCCAAACAATTTGAGGAACTAATTGTGAGTTCAGTTAGTTAATGCGTGCATGCATGCAACTAGTGTTCTCCAGATGACTGAATATTCTCTCATAAATAAGTCATGCATGTTAGTTCAGAGAAAGACCCAGTTGATATTAAAGACAGGGACATTGTACTATTAGTTGGAGGAATTTTCCTATGAAGGAAACTCATCCATGCAAAAAGAATTCATTCGTTTAGGATTGCATAGTTATTACAAAGGTCAGAGCAATGTGTGAGGTGAGAATCACACAAGAGAAATTGTGCAAGGAAATAGGAGGCTTGGAGGACTGAAGGAAGGCATGTGTGTTGTCTATTCTGTCTATGAGCAGAATTGAGGGATTGTATTGAGAGATGGATAGCTTGTGAGTTAAAGCTTTGTGTAATCCTGAGATATTTCCACTTGTATGATAATACAAATAGTAGGGTTTTTACCTGAGGCTTTCCCCAGAGTATTCTTCTGTGTTTCATGTGTGATTGAATCTTCTTCTCTGTTATATGTGTTTTATTTGATCTTGCTCAAAATCGATTAAGCTTCTGCAAGTTTGATTGTAGAAGTAGATTAAGTATTTTGGTTTAGTACATTGCATAATCAGTTTAATCTACGGTGAAATTTCTAAAAGAGAAATGAGCTTATGATCCATATCATATAATTTAAAAAAAAAGAATATAAAATGGCTATGCTCCTTTTGTGCATGACTCAAAACCAAAATTTGAGAAACTAAAAAATGGAGGATAGCCAACTCCTTTGGGAAATATAGAAATTGAGACCTCTCTTGCTACTGAAAAGAACCTGAAGAGAGGGAGGTCATAGGTAGTTGATCTAGAGGAAGAAGAAGAAAGAGTAACAAAAAGGGCAAAGATATCTAAAGAGACTAGTACATCAACATCTCCTGGTATGCAATTGTAGTTAGGGGAGACTTTTTGTACTCCTTCTCCCATTTCAGGGGAACCTTCTCAAAATTCAGTTTCCATGACTAAATAGATGTTTTTGCAGGTGGAAGAAAGAAATAAGAAGATTAGAGAAAACATGGAATCATAATCACAAGCTCAGGTATCTTCTGAATATCAGACAAGGCTATTATCAGCTATGGATTTAGAGAAAAGTCAGCCGAAATTTTCTCTCTTTCTCATCCATCAGCAATGTCAGTGACATTTGTAGCAGGGTTCAAGACTGTTAATTTTACAATGGATGCAAAGAGGATTCCATTACCTAATAATATTAATTTACATATCTAGACTGGTCAATTAATCTTCCATGATTTATATAAATCTACTTCAGCTGCTTCTAAAGCTGAAAATATGTTAGAGAAAGTGGTAAACTAGTTGAAGTTGGAGAAAGCAAACTCCAGAGCTCTTAATACCCAAAATGAAGAGCTAAAAAATATAATTGTCAAGATTGGTGTGAATCCAAAAGATAGGTTTTCAGTTCAGAAGTTACTGCAGAGTTTTGAGATAGAAATTCAAGACTGGAGAAGAAATTGAAATTTCCCTCAGTAGAGCATCCCATGGATTTAAAGGTAGCAAGGGTTGAAAAAGAGAAAGAGTTACTGGTCCAAGAGCTTCTACAAAGGGATGAAGTAAAAATGAAGTTGAAAGAAATGAATATTTCTTTACAGCAAAAGATTGATTCACATGTATGCATGATTTTGGTTGCAACAGATTCAGATGATCCTACTAAGAAACTGACTCAGGTTAGGACTGAGATGCAAATTGCTGAAAATGAGTTAAAGAAGAAGCAAACAGATTTATACAATGTTGTGAAAATCAACAAGGAACTGAGCATGAGCTATTTATGACCAAGGATACTGCACAAAAATACAGAAGATATTTCCAGGCTACTCAGCAAGAAATTAAAGAATTAAAGGATAAAGTGAAAGGAAACATGTCTCTGGTACAAGCAAGAGAAATATTGTGGAATGACATAATTAATACAATAAAGAGTGTCTATTGATTCCTGGTTATCATTCAAGAGGAAAATATTATTTTAAGAGATTTAGAAGAATTCATCCTCGATAATAATCAGAAGCTGTAGAATAGAGCCTAGTTTGCTAAGAAATTGGTTGACTTCTTAAACTCAAAGTCCGCATAGGAAATGAACGAGTTTGGAATAGAAGACGGGATAAATCATGTGATAGAAATAAACAAAATGATATTGAAAAATACCAACAGAAAAGTACCAAAGAAGAAATTGATGGATATTAAGGAAGCAATGATGAATTTTGATATCAATTTTAATAAAAGAACAAGGGTTGGTTTTCCATCCTATTGGGATCAAAAAAACAATTTGTTATCTTGGGAACTATATGAAACATTACTAATGGAAGAAACAAGTAAGATTAATTCTACACATAAAAAGACTGCATTCTTAAAGGGAGCTACAATTGTCAATTATCTTCATAAAGATTTTCAACTTGTGTGGATGATGAAGACTATTTTTATTGAGAAGCCTACATACAGAAGAATCACAGACTTCAGGATTGAACATGTTAAATTTATAAATTCCCCAAGTACAAGTACAAAAATATGGAGGAAGACTAGGGAATGGATGTTGCCACAATCTGCTGCTATAGAAGTAGAACCCTCTACTGCTCCACAATATCAGATTGATTTGAGATGAAATGTTTGCTTTTAGAAGTTATTATATTTTCAAGCCTTGTAATTTTTATGTTTTAATGTAATGTTTGAATAGTTAGGTAGTTAGGAGGTTGACAGTTCTGATAATTGTCTTTTTTGAAAGTTTGTATAAATGTACTTCAGCAAGATGCGAAAGGTGTCAGATTTTTTCATATCTCACAGACGACCACGTTGTACTTTGATATTGATTTGAATGATGAATAAATATTTTCAGTGATTCCAGAAATTTTTGGGTATGATCTGTTTTCCTTGTGCCATATTATGTATGTATTTATTCATTGAAAGAGTCGAAGAAACTTGTTCTTTATTTACAATTAATGGTTATGATTCTCTGTAAATTTAGAGGTTAAAAAATCCTTAAACAATGCTCTTCTTTCAAATTTTCCATTTATCATCAAACACACTTTCCTCTAAGTTTATGGTAAAAGATTCTGCGTAGACAACCTTTTATTCTGAAACTTTCACCAACACTTTTTACAAATTTCAATTCATTTATAACCAATAGTTAAAGGATATTTGAAGTTATATTCCATGTATTGAAGGTTAAAGGGTTTTAAATTTAATATTCTAAGATTTGCAAAATGATAAGACAAACAAACAATCAATCTATAACTTTTAATGAATGTCTTGGGCACTAATTTCTACTCAGCAAGGAATTGTCTCTCGAGGTACAACATTTTTTGGCATCGTTGTTGGGGAATGCAAATCTGAAGTTATTTCTCCCTGGGTTCTCTAAGATCGTTTCTTTGATTGATGAGTGAGGAAAGTGGTTAGGCTGAGATTCTCATCAAAAATTTAAACTTGGCTCCAAAACAACCGCACACAAGGTCAGACACCTCACAGCAGAGAACTCCTGCTCTTTTTGATCTGGAAAAGTTGATTTTGAGGAGAGTTTGTAAACCAAAATCACCAATAACCTTAGATCTCACTTTATCTACTCCTGGTACTAGTTCCACAAAAGAAATGTATTTCACTTAGAAGAAGTAATAAGGAATTTTGATTTTTCTAAGGAAGTTCTTACCCCTTCTCAAATAGTTTTTCCTTAACCAAATTTGGAGGAAGAATCTTTCAAGTCAGTTTCATTTTCTTTCCCTGAATTTCAAGAAATCAAAACAATTAACCCTTCATCTACAAGTTCAGCTATTTCCATTGTAAACCAAGTAGTTCTCATAGCATCCTTGCCTCCGGGGAAAATTTTAAGAACCACCCTAAATTTATATGTATAATAAATGGGCTAATCCCCATGATACATAGGAAAAATGGGAGGCAATTTATCAATAATATAATATGTATATATAATTTTTCTCGCGAATCTCTCACCAGATTATATTATCTTGTACAGTGATGGAGAAATTTTCACTGAATTATAAAATCTTGTAAGATCTTGGAAAATCTTTTACTGAATAATAAAACATTGTGGTGTGAAGTCATGGCGAATGTTTTGTTAAAGTATGAAACCATATATGATAATAAGAAAACATATTCATTAAACTGTAATATACTAACATATATGTTTGGAAAAAAGAAACATAATTTTCTCTTCCTACAAACAATGTTCCAAGTTTCAGTGGCCGCGTTGGTCAAGGTTTTTACAATACACTCTTTCATATCCATCTATTAATTTTGATAATATTCCACAACAAAGTTATTGTAGGTGTTGATATTGACCACGAGTTCTGTCAAGGTAGGAGGGATTAATCTTTTCTTTACAACTTTTGTCAAGCTACCACATTTTTCAAGTTATCAAATTTATTTCTTATTCCATAGAATCCAACTGCGAGATAAAAGAAAAACACATCAAGTTTGTTTACCCCAACACGCCAACAAGTAGCAAGCCCCAACTATATTATATAAGAAAGTATTAGGTATCCCAAAGGCTTGAAGGGGATCTAATTGAAAGAAGTGACTATTGCAAGAAGCCTTCCAATCAATATATGAATATATAAATGTAGATTTATTGTTATTTTATTGGAAACCTTCAATTAAATAATAAAATTTAATTACGTCTCTCCCAATCTAAATTGCTTATTAGCATAATTCACTACCCTCATAAGTCTCTCATTTTTTAACGCATTGTAACATGTAGATTAATTTCATTTTTGGTGAAAAATATCCACCTTTTAGGAAAATATGGTGCAGTGGCTCCAACCCCTACAGATAATTAGGACAAACTAAGAATAGCACAGAAGATGAAAGGTTGTACAAACCAACTTATTTTTCAAACAACTAATCCAACATCAATACCTAAAATTTTTCATGAAGATATCATATTGAGAATGTTTGAAAAATGGTGGGAAATCTTCTTGGAGGGTGATGGGGAAAGAGTGATAAGGTTTCACTGTTTTGAATTTTTTTTGTTAAATAAAAAAAACCAATATTAATGGAGATATTGGTATTTTTTACTAAATTTTGTGAAGTGATTAAATGTGGCTTTAACCATTCACCCTAAGATGTTTTTACAATATAATTTCCTAAGCCTATTTAATATCTTCATTATCATAAAAACCAACTTGTATCCATCTTAACTCCACATCTACCACTCTTAGAGGGATGAAATCTATTTATCCCTCTAAGCACTTGGTAGACCCAGAATTAAGATGGTTCTAAGATGATAGAATTTCCCCTTTAAATAGTCTATGCTCACATGAATACCATGGTATTACCATGGGTCAATACCATGGGTTATCATAAACCTGAAGCTTAAAAATTATTATTAGTAATTTATAAAAATTAATAAAATTAATAGCTGATTTTTATTTTATT
>APFE030016962.1:0-14750 GCA_000404065.3 Pinus taeda
CTCGGTGTCTTTTAACCATGAACAGAGCTGGATATGTTCTTTTCATTAGCTCTTCATCCTCCCAAGTGGCTTCCTCAAGCCCATAATGTCGCCATTGTATCTTAACTTGGGTAATAACTCGTTTCCGCAGCTGCACTTTTCTCCGGTCGAGGATGTTCAGAGGTTCGACCAGAACCTCTCCTTCCGGTTCGACCTGCATTGCACAATTTCTAAAGTTAGTTTTCCTTCAGCACTAATTTCAACAGTCTTGTTGTAACAATAATTACTACCTGAATATCCTGCCATTGGATTACATGCTTAGGGTCATAGACATATTTCTTCAGTACCGAAACATGGAACACGTTGTGGACCCGAATGTGACTTGGCAAGGCAAGCTGGTATGCCACTGGTCCAATCCTAGCCAAGATTTGGAAGGGTCCACAGTATCGGGGTGCCAATTTGGCACACCCGCTCCACTGTAAGGTACTGCTTTTAGCCTGAATTCTGATATAGACATGGTTCCCAACCTGGTACTCCTTGAATCTTCTTTTTCGATCAGCAAAATTTTTCTGTCTGTCTTGAGCAGCCTTCAAATTTACGTGCACTCTCTTCACCATATCTTCCATTTCTTTAAGCATCTCAGGTCCCAAACTCAGTTTATCTTCGGGTCCTCCCCAGCTAGAGGGTGTACGGCATTTCCGACCATACATGAACTCAAATGGGATCATTTGCGTAGAGGTGTGATACCCATTATTATACGCGAATTCCACCAGATGTAGATATTATTCCCACAGCGTAGGTTGTTGCATAACATACGCCCGTAGCATATCTTCCACCACTTGGTTTACTCGTTCTGTTTGTCCATCGGTCTGAGGATGGTATGCTGTGCTGAAGTTTAATTGGGTTCCTAAATCAGCGAATAATGTTCTCCAAAAGGCTGATGTGAACTTCACATCGCGATCGGAAATTATTGTTTTTGGAAGCCCATGGAGTTTAAACACATTCTGCATAAAAACATGAGCAATCTGGGTAGCTTTATACGTGGACTGTACCGGTATAAAATGCACAGCTTTACTTAGCTTGTCTACTACCACCATAATGGAATCGTTGTTCTTTTTTGTCTTAGGTAATCCCGTGATGAAATCCATGGAAATGATCTCCCATTTCCATTCCGGAATAGGTAATGGTTGTAACAATCCTACTGGATGCTGGTGTTCCGCTTTAATCTGCTAGCATTCTAAACATTGTGCCAAATACTCAGCAATATTCTTCTTCATTCCTGGCCAAAAGTAATCTTTTTGGATGGCAGTAAACATTTTCTGGTATCCCCGGTGTCCCGCATAATGGCTGACATGGAATTCGTCCATAATCAGATTTTTAATTTTGTCTTGGTTGGGTACATATAATATTTGCTGGAAATATATCATTCCAGCATCATCTAACTCATAATCTGGTTGGCCTGCCGAGTTGGCAGCTTGCTGTAGTTGCAGTTTCAACTGCTGATATTCAGCATCTTGAATTGAGGTTTCCTTTACCATTTCCAAAATAGGACTCTTCCACCCACTAATGGAGATTTCATACAAGTGTTGTATTTTCCGACTTAAAGCGTCCACCACTCGGTTTTCTTTTCCTTGCAAATGTTTTATCTCAAAGTCAAAGCCACTCAGGAAGTCTACCCACCGTGCTTGTCTTGCGTTTAAGGTGGGCTGGCTGAAATAGTTGGTTAAACTATGGTGATCGGTGAGTAGCAAGAATTTCTTGCCCACAAGATAATGTCGCCACATTTTTAAGGCATGAATGACGACAGTCAATTCTAAATCATAAGCAGAGTATATAAGTTCGTGCTCCTTTAACTTCCGAGACTCGTACGCAACCACCTTGCCTTCTTGCATTAAAACTCCACCTACTCCTTCTTTGCTCGCATCCGTACATACTACGTAATCCTTATCAGGATTAGCTATCCTCGAAATAGGTGCTGTGGTGAGTAGGTGTTTCAGTTGTTCAAAACTTTTCTGGCAGCTTGTGGTCCAATGAAATGCTTTTCCCTTTTTCTGCAATGAGGTAATGGGAAATGCTACTCTAGAAAAACCTTCTACAAACCTCCTATAATATCCAGCCAGTCCCGTGAAAGATCGAACATCTGCCACATCTTTCGGTACAGGCCACTCCATTATGGCCTTTATTTTCTCCGGGTCCACTGCGATCCCATCCTTAGTAGTTACATGACCCAAGTATTGGATCTCTTCTTTAAAGAAGTCACACTTACTAAACTTTGCGTATAGTTGGTGTTCTCGAAGGGTCTGTAACACCATTCTAAGATGCTCATGATGTTCCTCCATGGTACGAGAATATATTAACATATCATCAATAAATATCAGTACAAATCTGTCCAAATAGTGATGAAAAATGTTGTTCATTAAACACATGAACGTTGTGGGGGCATTGGTAAGTCCGAACGGCAAGACCACAAATTCATAATGACCGTATCTGGTTCTAAAAGCTGTTTTAGCGATATCTTCATCTTTAATTCGGATTTGATGGTAACCGGAACACAGATCAATCTTAGAGAGTACCGTCGCACCTTTCACTTGATCAAATAGTTCGTCGATCCGCAGTAAAGGATATTTATTCTTAATGGTCAACTTATTTAACTGTCGGTAATCAATACACATCTGGAGGGTTCCATCCTTTTTCTTGACAAACAGCACTAGGGCTCCCCATGGGGACACACTAGGACGTATATAATTTTTGTCTAATAATTCTTGCAACTGCATTTTTAATTCTGTCAATTTGGGTACACTCATTCTATAGGGTGCCCGTGACACTGGTGCTGCTCCTGCAACCAACTCAATGGTAAAATCTATGTTCCTTCTTGGGGGTAACCCAGGAATTTCTTCTGGAAACACATCTGTGAATTCTTGGATTACAGGGATATTATTCAGAATAGCTGTTTTATCCTTAGAATCTGCATAACCCACCTGGATGGCATAGACCTGGCACCCTTTTCGAATACATTTTACAAGTTGGTTTGCTGTTATTGGTCCAACTTGCACAGGTCGTTTAATACCTTGCATTTCTTTTCTGTTCCCATGGTGATCTCTAAAGTAGATAATCTTGGTCTTACAATCAACTAATGATCAGCGTTTTTCCAGCCAATCCATACCAATTAGAATATCATAGGAGCCAAGGGGAAGCATGTTTAAGTCAGCCGTTACTGGCTGTCCGGCTATGGTGAAGGAGCAGTCCTTAATTTTAGCTATCACTCGTCTTTTGGTTCCCGTAGCTAATTTCACTAGCCATGGGTTTTTAAACTTAACAGATTGTAAATTACAACGTTCCACTACTTTTGGGTTTACATAACTTAGTGTAGCCCCAGGATCAATTAAAACGGATACAGTAAGGTCTGAGATACTACCTTCGAATTCGAGCATGGCTGGTTGATATTCCGCCTGACGGTCTTCCAAAGCCGCATTAATCCTAGGTACACTGCTTCCTACCTCGCCGACTGTTGAGGCCTCGTGAATTTGGGATAACTGTTCAGTCCCCTTTCACTGAGGACAATTTTTGATGTAATGGGGTCCCCCACAACCCCAGCATTGCACCGGGGGTCTTATTGTCCCTTGATTGTCCAAGCGTGCATGCTGTTCGCTGACTTTAGATTCATGGTTAGGCCTAAATTTGGATGTAGTTCTTGCTGGAATTTTGCTGTTTAGTCCTTTGCCATTTCCCTTACTCCCACTGCTGCGATTTCCTTTGTTGTTTCCTATTGACTTAAAACTCTTTTTCTCATTCCATTTTCTGCCAGCTGCTTCCCTCTTTTTCTTTCTTTGTTGATAACAGATTCTGGCCTTCCAAATCACATCATCCATTGATTTTGGATTGTCAAATTCAATCCTTTCTCGCATGTAGGGTGGTAAGCTGCTAACAAATCTCTGTACTTTTGCTTTTTCTTCCCTTATATATGGCACATAGCGAAGCAAGGAAGTAAAACGGGTGATGAACTCGTCCATAGTCTGCTGCCCCAAAAGCAAATCATGGAACTCTCTTGCCTTTTCATCGTAGAAACGTTCAGTTAAATATCTCTCTTTAAAGTATTTTTGAAAGTTATCCCAAGTAATAGTCTGTTCAGTAACTCCTTTTACAATTTTCACTTCCTCCCACCATAAGGTGGCCTTTCCCTGTAGCTGAAAAATAGCCAATCGTGCTTTAAGATTGTGGTCATATTCATAGAGCTGGAAATACTTATTCATATTGATTAGCCATGCTTCAGCTGCTTCTTCTTGTTCCCCATCAAAATGTGGTGGTTTAATTTTGTGAAATTCCCCTTGTAGCTCTACCCTTTGTCTTTTCAAAGTTTGTTGTTCAATTACATTATCAGAACGTTCCTCCTGTTCCTCCGATCCTTCAAGGGGTATATGGTAGTTCTATTCTTCCGACATCCTCTGTTTCTCCATGCTAGGATTAGCTGGTACTTGATTCTGTCGATCAGACAAACTCTTCAGAATTATTTCTTGCTCCATCGTCAGTCGGGCATTGTCTTCTCGTAGCCTTTCCATCTCATTTTTAAGTTCCTGTAAGGTTTCCAGAATGGCTTGATTTGTAACTCTGGCCTCTTCCCCAAGTTGAACCCACAGTTCAGGATTATTTTCAGGGCCAGGTGCCCCCTGTCCCATCACAGGTCGTCGAGTTGTATTATCTGCTCTCCTCATGCTGCAAGTTCTCGAAACTCCTGATTCTGTACTTTATTCCAAACAAAATAAAAGAGTAATGATAAGCAAAGTTTATATATTTAAATTTATTTATTTATTTTTTATTATTATTCCCCCACATGTCAATCTATCCTTACCCAGAGGCCTCAGTTCTGTAACTGGGCTCTGATACCACATGTAACATCCCCACAGTACTTACCATGCACATAAAAAAAATCTGGTTCACTTTATGCAATTGATTTGTAAACAATTATTTACACACCCTAAGGTATGACTAACCTTTCGCATGGCTAAAGGTATCAATACAATTGGGACCCGTTATCGGTCATGGTGTATTTAAAAATGTAATGTATTTAATATGGTAACATATTAACGGGCGGAGTTCGTTCATTAAACTAAACTTTAAACCCTTTATTATTGATACGACGTAGGGACTGATATTTACCAGCCCCCTACGCAGCCAACCGTCGCTTAACCCTTAAGCATTTACTCTCCTGAACGGTGGAGGAGATAGCTGGTCCGCCTCGGGATTTCCTCTATCGACCTGGATTATAGTATCAGAAAGCACTTGGAAGAGATAATAAATGTTGCAGTCCGACCGTGGCCACCTCGGGATCACGGTTATGATCTACGGTGGTCATTACCCATCCTTAATCGGACGGTCGGCCGATTGCCACCTACAGGGTTGCTTTTAGGGTATGCGTTATATGTTTCCTCAGTTTTATTCTGCGGTTGTTCATTATCCCGCCTGTGATTATACTCCTTCGCTCCTCTTCGCCGGCATCAATGGTGGCACCTTTGTTCACTGCTGTGCCCGGGGACTGTAACTATCCTTGGCGCTTCGTTGTCTATCGAAACATTGCAGGTAGTACTTTTCTTGTTTCTCCAATTTTAAATAAGGAATTTGTGCAGATTTTATTGAACTCGTCTGCTGTTGCTTTTCACTTAAACTGGTTGTATGTTTGACAGGGGGTTCGAGGGATTCTCTGCGGTCTAAAGTTTAACTCTCGAGAACTGTCTCTCAAGTAAGTCGGCACCCTCTTAGCGTAGAACTCATATTTGTAATTGTTATCGAATTGAAGTTAATTTCTCCCTTTTTCCTGTCAGGCGAATTTCACCCTGCTCTGTTGGAAGTTAAGTCCTTATGGTTTATTCACCTCAGGGCGCCGTCCTTAGCTTGAAGCCAAGGTACCGCCCTCATGGTGGCAATGGTGTTTACCGTGCCTGAAACAGAGCTCATAGACTATGTATTATCTCCATGTTTCGTCTTCTGAATTGTTGTTCTATTGTAAATGGCTTATTCGACCCTCCGCTGTGGATGGCTTGGTCAATGCGCCGCGAACCATTGGCATGAATGAACCTCTGTATTGGAACACTGTTTATAACATTGAATGATCATGACTATGTTTTTCAAGAGTATGTGAAGTTTCTAGCTATACTACTTCTGAAGTGATAATACTGTAATTTCCAGTTTACCCTTGACCCGAGGTTTCGGCATAGATTGTTAATATTACTGTTTTGTTGGATTCAGCTGTGGAAAGTTTGTTATTTGATATGTCGCTGTAACCCTTATTGACCTATAAATGATTAATATCTACTGATTATATAGTAATGATTTTATATTATTTCATCGTTTGTTTTGTTATGCGTATAACACATGGTTATGACCCTGACGGTCTTCATGGGTCTTCCGCCGTGGTTATGGTTGTCTGTAAATACTTCCATTACAGTGTATAGGCATACTTATCGCGTATCAATCTTTTCTTATTTGCATCAGTTAGTACGAATATTACCTGGTTTACACATGTCTGAAATCTTTTCAAGTTTATCATTAGTTGTAGTCTCTTGTTATATAGCTGTTATATTCATATGATGTTATCCCTTTCGAGGATGAGACAGTTTACAATTTATTAAGAAGGCATAGTCATTGCCATGGATATTATGTCTTCTTTGTGGTACAGATGCAATGGTATTTACTCGATCGAGCTCTCGGTTGATTGAACTACTGTATACAGGCTATGCGCATACTGTTCTGGTCATTATTTAGGTGTATGTGTATATTTGGGTTAGAATATTCACTTGATGTCTTTCTTATCTGTCATTATATCACTGTTATATATGTCACGAATTTCTTTTATTTTATAAATACGTCTCTATTATCGAATAAAATACAATTCATAAATTTGGTTCTTGTATTCGATACTTCTTATTTGTCTACAGAGACCCTGTCTCCGATTTGTGTCACCCTTCCCAATAAGGTAGGTTTTATAATTTAGTTTTCTTGAATTCAGATCCTACAGGGACTCCGCCGAGTCCGCATAGTATCTTGCTCAGATTCTAATCGTCCGTGCAGGACTCTATCTCAAAATTCTATTTAATGATTCAATGCGTTTCATATTTATATATATTTATATACAATTCATTGGTTTTGTTGTCAGAGCATTTACATATTGGTTTTCTTGTCAGAGCATTTACATATTGGTTTAATATCTTTTACAAACACGAATGTATCACAGATCAAAAATGATAACTGTACTGTACTAACCTACACCGCTGCCTTATAGTCCTTAGCAGTGTTCCAGATTAAAGGAAAATACCTTATGGCTTGTTCTCCTCCCAACCATGAGATTGTACTGTACTGACCTGCACCGCTGCCTTATAGTCCTCAGCAGTGTTCCAGATTAAAGGAAAATACCTTATGGCTTGTTCACCTACCAACGATGAGATTAGTCCACCAGGCTAAATCTCCCCCCAAGCTCTCTTGCCAGATCGTCGTCTTCAGCAAGATATTGCACCACTTGTGCCTTTGCTATCTGGTCCTTACCAGACTTAGCACCCTCTTTTCCTCTCCTTGCCTTCTCTCCCGTTTGTTCCTTAACAACCCGGGTCTTTTCCTTTTTTCCCTTTTCTATGGGGATAGGAGAAAAAGTTAGGGTTTTTCCCTGTTAACAACTATTTCTTTTTATTTTTATTTTTATTTATCATGTGGCAAAGAAAAGAGAATAACTTCCTCATAAAAAGTTATTATGTATAATCATTCAATTTGTATTCAACTTTTGAATTAATAATACTCAATTCATTTTTCACAAAAGATAATAATCTCTGTTCCATAATTACTTACAATGGTAAAACAGAAGATTTATTCACATAAATTACCGGGTCATTACAAATGCTTTTCATGATTCCAAAATTGGATAGATAAGTGTAAGTAGTTCACCTCACTCGAGTACATAGGTCTCCAAAATATTCTGGGCAATCCAGATAAATTCAGCGACTCAGAACCATCCCATAACTTCCGATTAATATTTCACCCTTATAATTTAAATTCAAATGATTTTCCACAACAACAGGTATAACTTCAAGAAAGAACCAATCATCTACCAATGAGAATATTAGTTTTCGAAAGTTTCGTAATCTTGTAACAGATCAAACACTCATTTCACTCATCACAGTAAAACATCGGAAATCAGAGAAGCAATATCAACCAATATTTTTTATATTTGCATTACAATTAACCAATGGCTCCAATGTTTGGAATACAGTTAACCAATGTCCTCACTTTGTAAAAGTATTTAACATTTACTGAGCTGCTTGAGAATTCGAGCACCGATGGAGAAAAATCTTCCATATGTCTCGCTTGGCCAGCCTGTGGGCATTTTGCACAGGCATCTCGATGCGGAGAGGAGTCAAATCTCGCAACCTTTCAGCCTGATAAGGCTTTAGATTCAGCTTTTGGGTAAGCACCTCAACTGTAATCTCGGCCATGTATTCATGTTGAAGTGCGTCTGCCGTGCTGATTCTTTTCCGAGGATTAAATACAAGCATTTTCTCTAGCAAATCCACAGCGCGTTTATCTGCAACATCCACAAATATAGCGCTCAACGGAAGCGAAGGAGTGGCAGGCAACAGACTTTTGACCAACTGGCGGGTCTGCTCATCGCCAATCATTTCTGAGAGATCGTCATCGTCAGGTGGAGGAATTGTGCGAGCGATCTCCATTACAACGTCTATATCTTCCTTGGCATTTGCAAAACGGAACGACGATGGTCTTTGGAGCAACAAGTCTGCAAAAACGCAACCCAACGACCATACATCAACAGCTGGGCCGTAATTAGACTGATTGCCCATGTGTCCCAGAAACAACTCTGGAGGCCTGTAGTCTTTGCACATGACATTATTAGTCATTCCGCATGCTTGTATTCGAGCAAGACCAAAGTCACATATTTTTACCGTCTGGTTCTTCGTTATGAGAATGTTTTGGGGCCTCAAATCGCGATGTAGCACATTGGCAGAGTGCAAATAATGAAGGGCCTTCAGTAGCTGGGAATCAACACACAAAAGGAATTTGTTAATACAAAAGGAATGTCAGCGGTGGTTATAAATTCAATATATTACAAGTTTCAAAAAAAAGTTAAACTACAACGGCTACATTATTTGCAAGAAAATTCTAGTTAATAGCTGCTCCAAGATTCGGAAGAAAGATCAAGTTAACAATGGCTACAAGATGTGCAAGAAAAAAGAAGTTAACGACGGCTGAATCAAGCTAACAACAGCTACAACATTTGCGATAAATATGAAGCTAACAAGGGCTACAAGATTTGCGCAAAAATCAAGAGAAAACGGCTACAATATTTGCAAGAAAAATAAGTTAACAACTGCTACAGAAATTGCAAGAAAATTCAAATTAACAATGGCTATCTTCTGGAATGAAATTTGCTTCTTAAAAAATCGGAATTGTTCTTAAAAAAGTCGAAATGAACAACAGCTACCAGGTTTCAAAATCAAGCGAACAATTGTTAATGGATTTCAAGAAGAAAATATAGAATTAACTAACATGGCCTAGCAGTTTACTAAGGAATTATGGCTTTCAGAGTGCGATATGCCTATGCATGTCGGTACTTCAACTGAGTGTTCGCATAGACAAAAACGAGGCGATCTCGCTATACTTATAAATGAATGAGAACAAAAAATTTATATCTGTTTACCTGGCTCATAATCAACTGAACATTCAAGGGACCTGCTGATTGGTGGCCGCTGCTTTCGTCTGGCCGATTCCTATTTATAATAGATTGCGCCAAATTCTCATCGACCATTTCCATCACCATATAAATATCGTCAAGATTATGTTCACTAATAGGTGGCATGATCTCCTTAAACGTCACGATAAAAGGGTGCTTTATTTGGCTGTGAATTAGGACTTCACACATCACTCTCGCTGTATAAGCCGGGAGTCTGAAAATACCAGCTATTTTCTTAATGGCAACCTTCTCATTATTGGATGTGTCCATGGCGGAGCAAACCAATCCAAAAGATCCGCCGCCCAAAAAATCAAGAAGCTTATACTTTTTGTCTACCACGAACTCTGTGGAAATTTTGCAATTAGAATATCTTGGAGAGAAAACCTTAAGATCAAATATTCTCTTCCCTTTAGGGACATCTGGTGCATCTTGCTTTGATCGCTTTTCAATAGATACCTGCATTGGTTTACGCTGTACACAATGACAACAAACGAGCGAAATCAAATTTCACGTTGGCTTGCGCTGCACACAATCACAACCAACTAACGAAATAAAATTCCACTTCCTTTTATATGTTCGAGTAGAGGGCTTAAATTCCAAAAAAAAAAAACCAGCCGCCACCAGAGAATCAATTGTGCTTTTAGACCTATAACTAAATGTGAACTATTGAATTCGCAGAGTGACATAAATTAATCTTCTAAATAGTTTAATTATTTCTTATTATTTATAAAAAAATATATTTGGTTAAATTAGTTTAAAAATATATAATAAAAACAATAAGAAAGCTATAAGAATACAATTCAGCGATCATGTTTTGTTTGATATTTGTTAGGTTGTTTTTATTAATTTCATATGTAAATAGAATATTTTTTTATTAAATGAAGAGCAAAATTTTATAATTATTATTTAATGTTAAAATTGCTTATTTTTAAAAGGTTTGAATATGCTACTTAGTAAATCATTTTGTTTATTGAAAAACAAAATATTTTTGACACCTACTCGTTGAGTTATTTGTCTAAAATCTAAATAATTTTAACATTTCTAACATTATTAGCTTATCAACGATAACACTGTAAAACAAAAAATTACACACTAATAATCAAATAAATCAAGATTCTCTACCCCTCATGGGGGTGCATATGTGTCGATACATTTGGCATTTGATCGGCCATCTGGGCATGCCTCCCTTTCATGTGCCCATTAACACCATGACGATGACAAGACCCGTTAATTACTACATTGGCCTGACAGTCCTCCTTAAACGCTTTGATGATAAATGTGAACCAGGTGCATGTTTTGGCTCAATTTGATGTTTTGGGCAATGAGAAATTGATGTTTTGGGCAATGAGTTTGGGTTGTAAGGAGTTTGAGAGTGGTCGGATTTGTGTCTATGTCACCTCACCGAGGCTTTGGCCTTGTGACACTTGCAGCAAATTGAAGTGGTTTGACATTTGTCTCCTCGTCTGCCCTTTAGACTTTTGTATGTAGATAGTCGCGGTGCGGTTCTGCTCCCTCGCTTCTAGTGGAAATAAGGATTTTTCATCACTTTGCCAACTCCTAGATCCTCTCTTGCACAAGCGGACCATCGAAGGCCTTTAGAGGTGTGTGGGTTTTTATGTGGAATTTTGTACCTTATGTTTTTAGGTCGGGTCTCACCTTTGACCCGAAGGACTTTACAGTCTCTTGGCCAGCTTTTGGGGGTGGGGGTCCTATAAATGCACAACATTCGCGTGGTGTCTCAGAGGTATTCCACTCCGACACCTGGGCTAGGTAAACTAGAGCTTCTCTTGTTGTCGTGGTAGCAGTATTGGGATAGGATCCAATCCTTGCTCAGGACTATGGGTCTCCCTGTTGGGTGTTTATTACTTCCTTTATAGTTATTTGACAACTTTCTCTATAGGCTCCCCCTCTTGCAAGGCGTAATAATATGGGCACAAAAAAATTCCACGCCAGTGAGGCCGCCCTCATAGTGAGAAGGGTGGATAGTCCCAAGCAGGTCGCCCTATACAAAGACATCACTCGTCCTCTGATACCTCTTCCACTCAAGAAACAGAGGATGTTGAGGATATTTCCCATCCTAATTTGCCAAGTCGCCTAGTAGTTCATGCCCCTATGGAGTCGATCATTAAGCAATCATGGCACATTGAAATTGACATGGACATTCTCTAGATGACAGGTACAAAGACTGAAATGAAATTGTTTCGTATCTCACTAACATTCAATACATCGAGAACACCATTATGGATCAATTTGACAACCTATGGTGCAGCCAACGTCACACAAATGACCATCTCCGCAGTGTGGAGGCATGTGTTGAGCATATTGACTTCCACATTCATGACAATGTTGGTTACTTTGAAGCCCCGCTTGTAATGTTCCCCCATCCCCCTCCTTGATTCGTTGCAATTAGTTATGGTTTCTTTTTCTGTCTCGCATAGTATGTTAAGGCCTCAGAGCCATCAAAAAATAATATATGTAAATTGTCTATATTGGTATTGTCTAGCCCCCAATCTCAAAAAGGCTGGTTGGAATGAGGGAGCGGGTGCCGTTGAGTGTTTTTTAATGCTATTCTACTATGAACATCTAATGTAAGCCATTTTGAACAAAAACTAAACAGATCAAGATTCTCCAGACTCTGAGGAGCTGATACTTGTTGGATCACATTGAAGGTGGTATTCTATATGGTCAAACTTTTCATCCATTCTTTCTAATGATACTAATTGATTTCTCTGGATTCAAGGCACCACAACTCGATTTTCAATTCAAGCCTAAAAGCCAAAAAATTAATATATATATTATATATATAAATAAAAATTTAAATCATATTATTATCCATATAAATTAATGCAAAATATAATAATATTAATGGAGAAATATCTTCTATTATTAATATAATATATTATTTTTATATATATATATTATATACTATATATATATATAATATATAATATATATGAGTACTTTAAGTATAATACATTAAAATATGAAAATGTTTAATGTTAATGTGTTAATTTATTAGGAAATATATTAATAAATTAGTGTATTAATATTAATATAATATAGTGATAGTATATTCAGTTAATGCTACTATAAAATAATATATGAGTATAATTTTGCATTATGGTATTATTAATAATATAATTAATTAACTCTCTAAATGAGGAATGAGAGGGAGTCAAATTCTATTATATCATGTTTTCTTTCTGGATTGAGGTTGTTAGGATATTTTACTATCTCTGCCCCTTCTTTAAAGTTTCTTTTGAAGTATTGAACTTATTTTGGGATAATGGTAGTGTCATTTAGGAAGATAAGGGAAACTTTAGCAAGAGTAGAGGTGAGAGTGTATTGTTTCATGAGAGTTTGTGTGTAGGTAAATCTGAGTAGGCATCATTTTTCTAAATACCTAATGACCCAAGGTCTCACCTTCATGTCTAGTAACTAATACTTAAGGAAGGGGATGCAATTATTGTAAGGAAGTTCCATTGTAAACTATATTTCTTCCAATAATCCATTCAAATGTTTAAGGAATTTATTGAGTTATCCCTTCCCATCTTACCATTTAATATTATTACCAACCAAGATCCATTTAACTATGGAGCTTTCATCAACCTAGATCCAATTAACTTTGTATCTTAAAGGCACGGTGACTTTTTCTCAAATTCTACAATAAAAAACGAAGGTTTGCACATTTAGAAATTTGATCCCTCTAAACCCATGATGAAATTAAATGGATATAGGCTGGCCTAATTAAGATCCATTCATTCTTATAAAATTTTAGCTTGAAAATTTTACTCAATAGACTGTTAGGTAAGTCAGGTATAAAATTATAAAATTTATGTTAAAAATGAGCAAATATTTACTAAAATTGTACAATATTTCAAATTTATATTTAAAATCAACATCATATTTACTAAAATTACACAATATTCAAAATTGAAACTACCAATGCGCAATTACCTTAAATATTTGACTACCTCTTTATTCAATCTTATCATATTCACTATATTTACATTAAAATAGAAATTAAAATATTTAGTTGTAATTGTCATTTTTCTTTTAATTAATATACATAATTGAAATGAATACGTTGAAAACCTCATTGGAAAATTAGATTAGGTATAGCATAATTTTTTTTAATCTTACAAAATAGTATGTGAAATTGAGATTCCGTACGACTTATATGCAGTGGTTTACTAAAACATAACATAATTTATTTCCAGCCTTGTTTATCTCTCACCGAGTCACCACCCACATAGAGATTCAATTTATTTATGATAATAACCTTTAAAGTAAGACCCTAGTGTATCTGAAAAAAAATTATAAAATTTATTCTAAATCAAATTATTTTTAAGTTTAAGTTTTTTAATAAGATTTCATGATATTCATAAAAGGGGTTGAGTAACTATTCTGATTTTTAAACATATAAAATAATTTTAAGCATATAAAATAATTTACCATCTTGAAAAAATTGAGTCTTTTAATTGTGTAGAAATGATAGTTATAATTCAAAATCACAATTTAACCTTATAGAAGAGAACAAGTTGTTGAATCTCAATAGGTGGAGCATCATTAGCACATTTTAGGATCTACAGCCGCGATATAAAAGATTCTAAAATCTAGTTTCAACTTATAAAATATTGAAAGACTATTATTGGTCAAGACTGGTGTTAAATATTTTAGCAATCTGCGCATGGAAATTCACTGATCTCCCGAAGAAAGCTTCAAGTGGAACATGAAATATGAAATATTATTGAAAAGTCGAGATAATAAAAGTGCATAGTAATGTAATAACCGGTGTAAAGAAAATATATACACCATTTTATGTTGAGAATGTGCCTTCCAGATTACTTTAGATATATACTTTCAACCATGCATAATCTTGTCAAGGAAGTGTGTTTTTGTTGAGATTTTCTATTTAAACTAAAATAGGCAGAAATCTCTGTAGGTGACAACAATAGGAAATCTGTTGCTGGATTATCTCCAGGTTGTTGGGAGCAAATTAATGCATCCTAAATTTGATGTGAGAGCAGTTAGATTCTCTCTA
>APFE030016970.1:2783-15418 GCA_000404065.3 Pinus taeda
TTAAGAAGGTGAAATGGGCATGGGCAACATGAATCCTTTTCAATAGAAGAAAGAACACTGTACGTGAAATTTTCCCACAGGTAGAGCAATAAAATTGAATTCTAATCTCACTCGAAAAATTTCACCAGAAATGAATACGAAATGAAACTATGGAACATAACAAAGGAATGGAGAGATTGGTTAAGAAGGTGAAATGGGCATGGGCAACATGAATCCTTTTCAATAGAAGAAAGAACACTGTACGTGAAATTTTCCCACAGGTAGAGCAATAAAATTGAATTCTACCTAATCTCACTCGAAAAATTTCACGAGAAATGGATATGAAATGAACTACAAAACATAACAAGATACATATGAAACAAAAGAGAGACACTTGCTACACTCACAACCACATGAATCTCATGAAACAGAGCCGCTACCTTTCATTAATTCTCTGTAAAAAATATACAGTGCAGAAACAAAGTTTCTTTCCCACAGTCCCCCAGAAGTTACCATCCAACCAACCCTTTGCAAATAACTTGCATACAATATATAGAATGTGTGAGGAAGAGATAGAATGCCTAGGGGTTGGGAAGTTACTCAAATCATTTCGAAATGGAGATGGAGAGCCAACCATCAGCTACAGGTGTAGCACTCTCAAGCATGACATTTGGCTGGGGTGACCCTTTGCATTCCTTTGCCACTTGGATAGATGCCCATCTGGAGAGAAAACTCTTTAAATGCCACCTTTGGTGCCAAAAAAACCGAAGTGTATATGATCGGGCCCACTTGGAGAAGTCGCGACCCGAAATCTCACGAAACGGGAGCAAATTGGCAATTTTTTCCTCTGTGCACCGCGCCAAATTCTTCGTGCGTCATGCCACTTTGGAGCCCATTTTGGGGCACTTGCAGGTGTCCAAAATGTGCCCAAGTGGGCTTGTTGGAAATTTTGTCCTATCTAATTTCTAACCCCACTAGAATTTCCAAATGTGGTGCTCATTTGCCCCTCCAAATCTTCATTCTCCCAAGACTACTTTCTGTGTGTCAAAAAAGTGGCAAAGAGGCCATTTTTGGAGTTTTTTGACCTTTAGGAGGCCCAGATCTTGTCAAAATTTCTTGTCCGGACACCAGTAGTCGTATTTTTTGATGCTGAATCGAAATATGCAAGCCGTTCCTCGATTAGAGCCCTAGAATTTTAGTGTCGCGCCAATGGCGTGGCGCACAGGGAGGAATTTTCTGTTTTGTGTCCAAAAGTTTGCCTGTGACCAAAATTTGCCCAATTTTTTTGAAATTTGGGCTGGAGGTTCCCTATGAAGTGCTATGCTATGCCAAGGAAGCCTCAGCCAAGATTCGAAGCCGATCTTGCTCCTTTGCCTCCTTTGCCTCTTTTTTCGCTTTGCTCCATTTTGCCTTTAGGCTCCTGATTCTTGCTTTGGAGCTCATGTTTCGGGCCTGGTAGTGATGAGTCATGCATCTCAGCATGTATTTCTCCCTATTAGCTTTATCTAACCGCTGCTCCTAGTGTAGATTGACCTGATCCAACCAAGACTCACGGTCGTTGTTGATCTCTTGCTCCAAGGTGGTGAGCTCGATCCCTCTCTGCTGGACAACTTGTCGATTTTCACGAATGCTTTGCAGCTCCATGATCATCTGTTGGTCCTCAAGCTATTTGTTTCTCTGTTGCAGATACTTGATGACCCATCTGGCCCTCTCGAAATTGAGTATCAAGTCTTTGATTTCCATGTCCTGCTCCTGAATGGTCATCCTAAGTTTGGCATTCTCTGCCTCTGTCTCTTCATCCTGAATTAGGATGACACCGGTCTCTTGTGCACCTGATGGCCCCTCCTCCTGCACTGGCTCCTTGCCCTTACCCTACTCCTATGGTGCTGATGTCGAAAGCGAGGCCCCTTCCACCCCGGGTGGAGATAACACTCGCTTTGCTGCTGCGAACAACGGTCTACTGCCCTCCTAGTATGTGATGTATACTAGCATGGTGGCAGTCTCATGGCACTCAAATTTATGTGAAGGACCCCCCACCTCATGCTCTACCTCTGATACCACTGGTGGAGTGCTGAAGAAATCACGGGAGATGAAGTCCTCCCAAGCAATACCCTGCAATCCTAACTGATGGTCCACCAAAATCCGGATGAGAGCAAAATGATAGACACTGTTTAGCTGCTGTCGAGGGGTCTTGCACTGCATGAAGTTTTTCATCTTCTCAATGTTGTTACAAATGAAAAATGGGAGACTCATCATCCGCACCCGGGTGAAGTGCATGAGCAACTTGATGTGATATGCATAAAGGCGTGAAAACCTCCCCTCGCAACTGAAATACTTCATGATCAATCTCATGAGTGGGGCATACTCATCTCTCAAAAATTTGAATGGAAAAACTCTGGTGAGCTGGCTCAAGCAACTGTTCTTGATGTAAGGCTCATAATGATGCCTCTCCACCTTTTTCTTATGCCACTGCTCTCCAATGTTCGGTATTCCTATTGCCATTGATATGGTTTCTGATGTCAAGGTGAAAGTGACCCCAGCCAGGACGGATTGACCTCCTTGTAGATGAAGTGCAAAAAGGTGGGCCAAATCATGATGGACTCTGACATTTGCCACCCTTTGACAAAATTCATAACATACCAAGTGCTGGGAACAAGACATGGCAAGTGGGCATGCCTGTAGCTCAGTGAGGGTGTTTGGCTCATCTCTAAGATGTCTGCCACTCCGGTAATGTCTCCTATGGGCCCTCTCTCCTGAAGATGTGTCTCTGTGGGTCCCCTCCTCATACTCTAAATGAATTTTCTGATGCCATTACTGCTGCTTGTACCCTGAGTTTTATGCTGCCCTCTGAATCCAATGAAACTAATAGATGCTCTGAAACTTTGTCACCAATGGGACAATAAAACAGGGAATGTTAGGAGGGGAATGATGAAAAGCGGAATATGGGTTTAAAAGGAGAAATTTATCAGGGATTTGGGAGCGTTTTTGGGTATGGTGTTGATGGGGTAGGGTTTGGATATTTTGAGCCATAGGAATAAAAGGAATGAATGGATATGATTACAGTGGAGCTAGGGTGATTATTAGGGGAAACTGCTACAGGGGAATTAGCTGGTAGAGGTAGGGTAGGAGCATACTTTAGCAATAATGTCACTGTAGCAAAACCCTAGCTTCTTGACCTTCTTTCTGTCATTCTTGTTTTACCTTTAAAATTTTTTTGCATTTGATTCATGGTCATCATACCCACATTCCTCTTCAAGTTTCACTGCCAATGGTGAAGGTAGTTGGGCTACTTTTCCAACCTTGAGGGTTATTCACAAAAATTTTGGGCAATTTAATACATTTTTGGGCTTATAATACTGTGCGCCACGCGCTCTGCCCAGTGCGCCGCGCGCTGGGTATGCGCCGTGCCAGTGGCGATTTTGCATCGTGACCGGGCTCCCAGTGTGCCACGCCACCTCGTGTGTGTGCCGCGCACTGTAAACTTGCCCAAATTTGCTTGAAAAATAGGGGATAGGGTTTTAGTGGTGGTTTTAGGGTGGTTTCCTTAGGAAACATGATGGAATGGAGGTGGGAACGATGAGGAGTGAGGGGACAAGGGGAGGGGAGCAGAACCTTGGTGTTTATCATTACATTTGCAGCCCCATTTCTCATTTTTCTTGATGATTTTTTCATGGTCGATCTTGCTTTTGGGGTACCATTGAAATATCTTATGCACACCAAATCATTGACAAATTTGAGAGAGGAGAGGTGTCAACAGGGCCTGCCTCTTGATTTGCTAGCCTTCACCAAGATTTGGAATGATTTGCACTGCTTTTATGCCCCTGGCTGTGTGCGTCCCGCGCCAAGCCCAGTGCGCCATCCGTTGGGTGTGCGTCGCGCCCTTAAGAAAGTTGAACAGTGGGCAGGCTGCGTGTGCGCCATGCCCTTTGTGTGCGCCGTGCTCCTGGGTGTATGCGCCGCGCTCCTGGGTGTATGTGCCGCGCCTACCAAACCAACTCTCACTCACTCACACTTTCACGATTTCGCTCTCCCACCTTTTGTAATGTCTCTCCAAGTCTTCAATGGCACAATGGCTTTGCTTTGGGCCACAACAAGTATATATATAGGCTTGAGAGAAATTGGTTTGATTTTTTCTTCCTTGAAAACCCACTTTCAAATGTTTGTGTTTTGCACTTTTTTCATTGACTTTAAAACACCCTGATTTTCATTTTTCTCTGAAATTTTGGCTCTTATGATGGGATTTTCAGCATTTCTTTGCGGCGACTGTGTGATTGGGCATTTGGCCATAGAAACCATGTCTACATCTGAAAAATCAACTTGTGCATTTTTGGAAAACTTTGTCATAAATGACCTTGTTTGACTTTTCTTCAAAACATAGTTTTGAAGAAGAGTCGATGTCTCTTTAGGTGATGATGAAGCTTTCTGGACCATAGCTGTATAAGGTCTCCCCCTGGCCTGCATGGCTTGTTCTGGACATGTTTTTCAAAGACCAATTTGATGGTTTCCTAGACACAATCATAAAAAATGACTTTGTCCTGTAATATGACCAGACCTTGACTATCATGAATTTTAGTGATTATGGACCAAGACCTAAACTAGCAGGGGCCAGACATGAGGGAAAATGACTAGCATGACTTTCTCTGTCAGATCATGGCATGTCCCTAGCGAAATGCAACTGGAAGAGTGGAGCGGGACACCTAATCATGAAATGCATAAAGAGTTTTGATCCCTGACGGAGGACTTGACCAGACCGACTCTAACACCATCTACACTGACAGTGCCAATATAGATATGATCGATGAGTACCTTGCAACAGGAGCAAAGGTCTCATCATAGTCAATGCCATCTACCTGTGAAAAGCCACGGACCCAAATCTAGTCGTATGCTTCTCCACACTACCATTTGCAGCTTGCTTTACCTTGTAAAGATAATGGGAGCTCACCACAAACTTATCATCTGGTCTTGGGAACACATCCAAAACACTGTTACGAACTATGGAGTCATACTCCTCCACCATGGCATCAACCCAAACTGGTCGCTGCACTGCTTCCTCAAAGGAAGATGGCTTTGTCACAACACATCTGCTCATAAGAGACATGTATCCAGTGTACCTGTCAGGTGACATTATCTTTCTGCATTGTGATGTGGGTGCTTCCCTATTCTCTCTAGCATCTAACAAAAATCTATTCGCCTCTCTGGTGTGCTTTTTCCCATCTCTGGAAGACTTTGCCTAAGTGGATGTCTCCACTCTGAGATCATCTGCATGTGGCTAATCCACATCAATCTGAGGCTCCTCAACCTTAACCACATGTAGCTGAAGCTCCGTCTCAAGGGAAACTCACATGGCCTCCTCCTCATCTAATTTGACATCCTTGAGAACCAATATCATCCTGCTGGTCGGCAGGTGCATCCGATAATTGTGAGGTGTATCAGTGTACCCCACAAATATTTGCAACTCTGCTATCGGCTCAAGCTTCATCCATGCATCTTTGGTCACATGGAAATATACCGATGACCCAAAAATCTTGAGTGACCAACATATGGCCTCTTACCGGAATAAGCCTCCTCTAGTGTCTTTATCCCAAGTATCTGATGCAGTTTGTGGTTCTGAACATAAACCACTATGTTGCATGCCTTTGTACACAAGTGTAGTGGGGGACCCTGATCATGCAACATCACCCTTGCTGCCCCTACTATGCTTTTGTTCTTCCTCTCAGCCACCCCATTCTGTTGGGTTATGGGGTGCCATCAACCCCCATTTAATTCCTTCCATTGCACAAAAGTTCTTAAACTCATTTGAGGCATACTCACCACTATTATCACTCTGTAGAGTTTTAACCTTCTTGCTCGACTCTTTCTCCATGTTACATAGTAATTTGTCACTGTCCTCATCTCAGTCCCTCTGCTGTGTCATGTGTCAAATAAACATGTTCATATCTTCCCATTGATGTAAGAATATTAAGAAAATGCTCTCTCATGCTGCAAATTGACCCTCATTCCCTAAGTTTATGTCTCGTAGCGAGTAAATCCTTAATATATGTGATGATCCCATGTCATAAACGGTCTTATCATGACTCCGTCGCAAGTGTACATCTATTTTCTGTGACGGTCGAATTTCTAGACCCGACGCGAGGTTATGAGCTATATATAGCGACGATGGGTCTGCATGCATTGCCTCCTAGTGATGCCATCACGGATACTTAGTTTGCAGCTAGCGATGATCCAGATTGGGCGAATTTGTTCCAACAGTCGGCCTTCTAGATGTATCTAGACCTAGTTGTTGGGTCAGTTTGGGTTGCCCTTCCACCTCTGGAATGGTAGTTCCATTTTTTGTGCTACCTTCCTTGATGATGAGCTCTTTATCCCTCATTTCATAGAGACTCCTTCTCCTATAAAAGCACTCACCCTTGCTATAATCTGCTAGTTCTTTTGGTTGGGCAGTGCTGCTAGTGCTTTTGAGTTTGATAGGTAGCTGGTGTGAGTGTGACAAGTGTGGGATTGTTAATAGACTGTGAGAGGTTGTGGAGTGCCCTTAACTTTGTATTAAAGCTTATGAGTGAGAGAGAGATATTGTATGTTGGGAGACCCATCTTAGAAGGGTGAATGCTTGGAGAAACATACTGGCTGGAGCCCCCAAGAAGGCTTCTGACGTCAAGACTTGGTTGTAAGCTTTGCTCTTGATTTATTATTAATACAATCAATGATGATTTCCTATGTCTTGTATGTAATTTAATTGATAGCTCATGATTTCTTGACTTTATGAGTAAATAAAACATTGTTGTTTCTTGGTTACGTGCTCTGTTGTTTTCTTGTGTTGTTTTAGGTTGATTGCTCATTAAGGAGAAGGAAATGGAAGCTGTAGCAGCATAACGGAACTTCATCAACCATCGGTTTGAGGTAGGCTTCCAATGATGACTATTTAAGGGAATCAATTGTTGTTTTGTCTTTGCTGTGACTAGACCCACTCTAGGGCTAGAGGGGTTGCCTCTGTTCGCATAGGGAACACTTTCTTGCATCACAAGTTGGCGATTCCGCTGGGGAATCCACCCTATGTTTTTCTCTTGTTTTCTTTTGTTTGAATTTGAGTTAGTGTCTCTTGAATTTTGGGGTTGAACCATAAGTCTTTTGGGTTACCTGGGTTAATCTGGGAAGTCCCTTTATTGCCTGTGAGGATAGACTGGTCTCTATTTGGGAGTTTTCATTCATCTTCCATTGTTTTTAAGTTTGTCGCTGAAAAAATCTAAACAGTTGTGTCGACGTCGCCTTGTCTCTATTTTAAAAGTTTGTGTGTCGCTGAATCCTATTGTACAGTCGTGACGATTCCTGAAATCGGCCCATCGTGTAAGAGATGTGTCCTCTCGCGACGACGTCGCTCTGTTGCTACGACTAGTGGCTGATTGTCCCTAGTTGTTGGTGTTACACCTATGATGATTCCTGTAGAATTGTTTTTTCAATTCTACCTCCTAAATTTGACAGTTTGGTTAATCCCTTGTTGTCTCTCTCTTGCCTATTAGTTTGTTTTAATTGCTTCTGGTTAAGGTGCTTAATTTTTGGCTTCATTGAGTGAATCTTGCATTTTTGACTTTGTGGCCTAGCTTTTCAAGTTTTGGATTATTTGGCTTGGTTGCTTGTCTATCCAAGATTCATCCGCAACCGTCCTGTTGGTTTGCTTGAGATTTTTGCATTGCTCATTTCTTGCTGATTGATGTTTAGTGTTAATTATTGAACCAATTTTGATATTGATTCAATTTTTCACTACCGGACATAGATTACAATTATTTGGGTCAATTGGTTCATGCTGTCTTGTTTGTTTCTTTAGAATTAAAATCTATCAAAATCAAAAAATTGCATTCATTTAGTATACGAAAGTGAAATAACATTTGCATTTCAAGTTTTCATGTTTGAGAAATTGGAACACAAACTTTGAATTTGTCATTAGTAGTATCAATGCACTGTAGGAATTGATGTTTTTATGCATTGTGTCTCTTAGTGATTGCATTTACTGGTCTTGGTTTTGTCTTGGTCTAGGAATGATCTCTCTACCTTTCTGTAAGTAGGTGTTCATCGAAGTGAAAGATGCTTTACTCATTCTAGCTGCATCCTAGGTTTTGATATACATACGGTAAGACCTGGAAATTGAAACATAATTCAAGATCAACTCTAAAATGAACTGAATGAACCTAACAACGCATTGGAACATAAAAAACACTATTTATAGGTCTAGGCTAGAGATGTGCTCCGACGTTGTTAAACCTAGTCACTATTGCTTTCACTTAAGGTTGGGTGATTCCTCCTTCTATGACTCAATAGCTGCTAGTACGGATTTGCACTTCCAGTACTGTCGAGTATATGTTGGGAGACCCCACTAGGTTATCATCCTATATCCTTAGGAAGCCGTGTCTGCCGCCTTGTAAACTGTAACGCACCGAACACAACATTCAGGAAGATTGACTGTCATACGAAAAGTCCTTGGTTTTCATATGATCGCCAAGGTGTATATGCAGTTTTATGGGTTGTTTGGTTAACCTTTTGCCTAGTTATCCAGAGTAGTCACTTTCGTTCCTTTTCAGACTCCTTAAATGAAAAGGTCCATTTGAGCACTTGTCCTTTTAGGCTCATTAAATATTCGAAGGTGACTAGAGTCATCTTTTTGTCCTTTTCTTGACTCTCTAAAGATGAAAAGGTCAAGTTCTGTTCCTATGTCTTAAAATTTATTTGGCCACGTTCACATTTACCTTGTTAGATCTTGTTTGCATTTTAGTTTGTGTAGGGTTAACTTCCTTACTCATTAGTTTTCCCTGGGATGTTTGAGTTAAATCATCCTGGAGGAATCACCGATCCCGTCCCCCATTCCAAGTGACCAAGGATCTCCATCTTCTATCGCTTCTGAGGTACCGGTTGTTAGTGATACTCTTCCTACTATTCTGAGTATCCAACCGCTTAACTCCCGCACTCTAGAGGACGAGCCTTACAATATTCATTGGAATCCCATTTGGGAGCCTTCTGAAGAAGACTTTCCTGTTACTCCTCCTGGTGTCTTGGTCCCGATGTCTTCCTTCGACATGGATGAGACGAACCCCATCTCTGGTGAAGAAACCTTTATAGCAGGATGTGAAATCCCTATATCTACGGAAAATTCACCCTTCCGTGTCACCTCTCTTGGTATCTCACTGCCTTTACACTATAATGCTTTGGCGGATATCATGGGTTCTAGATCTCCCCTTACGAGTTCCATGTGGTTTTGTACCGTCACTCCGACTTCGAAGCCTTTTACACCCCAGATTCACAATGTGACTGTCACACATGTTTCGACTATTCCAACCATTTGTGTGGCTTCTTCAACCCCTGTTGTCAGTGCCATCACTGCATCTTCAATGGCGACAACTATTTCTGGGCCTTCAGCTGGTCGTACAAATAATGGTTCATCGGCATCCGCATCTGGAGCTGTTAATCCTAACCTAACTGCCCCACCTTCTTCTGGTTCCATTCCAGCAGGGGGGGCATATGATGAATATTTCCAAGCTCTTCAGAATCCGGATCCACAAAATCTGTTTCATTATTACGATTCTCGAGGAACTCATATTTATCACCCCGGACCTATGCCACCTCAACCTGTGGTTGAGGTCTCAGTTTCGTTATCTGTTGCTTGAGGTACCACCACTTATCATGGTGGCCAAGCACAAATTTCAAGTGTTCAAGGACCACCCTATCAAGGTCAACCTTCATATGGGCAGCCGCCTAACGGACAACCGTATTATGGTCAAACTTCTCCAGGGCAACCTGTCAGCCCACAAGGACAACCCTTCCAGGGACAACCTTTGGCCTTCAGTGGTTCATCTTTTACATACTTCAGGCAACCTTCTGGTAACCCGGGACAACCTTACATGCAACAAGGTCAACCCGGTATCCAGCAAGGCTACCCTTTTGGGCAAGTCGGTCAGCCTCACATTCAGCAAGGCCAACTAACTATCTAGCTTAGTCAACCCTCTAGACAAATTGGTCAGCCTTAGATCCAACAAGGCCAACCGATTATCCAGTCTTCTCAACCATCTGGTCAATCAGGGCAACCCTTGGTTGTGCAAGGTCAACCCAATGGCCAACAAGCTCAATCTTCTGGGCAAATGGGTCAATCTCAACATCAACCAGGTCAACCTTCTAGCTAGATGGCTCAGTCTTAGTTCTCCCAAGGACATCCATCTAGGCCTGCTTAACCGAGCACTCAAATGCTCGTTTCTTCTCAAGCTCCACCCAGTCTTCAGCCCGTACCTAGGCTCTAGAGCCAATCCGATCTTCAAACTCAAGTTGGACCCCAAACCCAACCTGCTCATCAAATGCAGCCTTGTTATAGACATATTTGGGCACTGCAACCCCAATCTCATATGTCCATAAACCAAGGGATTCTAAGCCCCTAAAAGCGTTGTTACACACCCTAAAGGAACAAGGTCAGCTGATTACATCATCTCCCAGAAGTTCTCCCTAATAAACTACTCAGAACTGGTCAAAACTAGACCATACAGACTGCTTAGTGCTAAGGGTGCAATGCATCTCACCTACTACATGCAGAAAGTGCGATGCATACTGAAAAGGCCTTCTATAGGGTGCGATGAGCAAGAGCAGACAAAATGGCAGAGGCAGTTCGGCTAGGGGGAACCCAAGAGAATCTTGTTAGGACTATCTCAATTGACACTTTGCCTCTGATTTGCGCAGGGAATGAGTAGCAGATCATGAAAATCTCTACGTGGATAACTAAGACTATCTAGAGAAATGACACTATCAAACCTAGAAGCTGACTCACCCACCTGCAAACATGTATATCTGGATCCCTCATCTAAGAGAATCTAGAGGCTGATATTGTATCTTGTAAAGGAGTGTGTTGGGGTTCTTGTGGAATTCATCATAGTGTTGGGTGGATTAGCTTAAATGAGGTGAAAGAAGGGCTTCAATGCTGGTAGGATGGCGTGGTTTTCGATCAACGGTTGTAATCCTCTCTTCTACTAACTTCTATCAATAAAAGTTATTATGGAGTTTCCTTCATATTCTTGTATATCTCTGATCTTGTATTGATAATATGCATTTGTTATGGCATATATACTGATCCTATATTGTTTATGGGTTATTAGATATCTATGATTTTGATGGATTACGCTGCCTTTGGATTCTACAGGTGTTCTTTTGAAGCGGGACAAGTAAGGAAAAGAGTGGCAAAGCATCTGTCAAGGGGAGAGGAAACAAGCCAAGGAGCCAGTGAAAGAACTGAGGTTCTACTCGTCCTCTGCTTCTCTCTGCATCTATTTCTCATAAAGGAAAACACAAGTGACTTTAGTTTGTTTGTTTCTAAGATAGCTACTCGTCTTAGTGGGACTAGCAGCTCTGAATGGACACCAGTTTTCCCGATAACAGAATGGCGACTCCGCTGGGGAGCGAATAGCTTGTTTGCTTGTTTCTATTTGTTTGCTTTATAAACTATAGACGGTGCCTGAAGTTAAGCTAGCTAGCCTTCAAACTGATTTTGCTATGCAACTGCAAAGTAGATCAACGCTGCTTTAGTCAATCTCCGAGTTAGTTTATGAACTGAACATCTGACTTGCAAACATCCTAAGTGCCCTAGTGGTGGCTCAAGTAACCTCATTAGATCAGCCCCTATGCTTTGTGTTTACTACCTATCATTAGCTCAGCCTAAATCCCTGAACTAAGCTGCAAACTGTGAGCAAAAACCAAACCTAGTCTCGTCCCTGGACCATCACACTATCTCTCATTGGTAGCCTGGATGCATTGCACCTCCCGTGTGCTTCAGGTGAGATGCATCCTTGTTTCCCTGTGTTCCAGGTGCGATGATTAGGTAAGACTGTTTCTGCTTCTAGATTTTGGTTTTCTCTTCATTGTCTTCAGCTTTATTTAGTAGTTTTGCTGTCTGTGATCAGTATACCATTGTTGAAACTCCCTTCCTTTGCATTATTTAACCTCCATTGTATAAATAATTGTGAATGTTTTTATGTATTTTTCGCCATTTATAGTTCTCCTTTGCAAACAGTAGCTTAATCGAACTGTCATCTTTTGATTTGAAAGTGTCGCAAGTGTTGTTTTCGGTCAAAGAAAAGAATCCTCCTCTTTTTGATAGTCGATTACACTTTTGCTCTTTTATTTGATTTGAATTAATAGTATTTCAAGTGTCGAAAGAAGTTTTCAATTCAAAATCACAAAGTGTCGTCTTAGTCTTCCTTTCGTTTTTTGAAAAGAAAATTGTTAGTACTTTTGCTTTGAAAGAAAGATAGTTCAGATCTGTACTTAGCATTCTTTTTGTTATTCACACATTAAGAAAGCGGAAAACAAATACATGCATGTGCATTTGCATTTAGACTGCTTGTGGAAATTGATTTAGGACAGTGCATCTTAATGTGTGCTCTCTGCTCTTTGTTGAAAGAATTTCGCTTCTCTTTCCTTAGTAGCTAGGATTTTCATTGCAAAAAGAAAATAAACGACTGTTTATCATCTTAGATTGCATATTTAGGAATTGTATATCTACATCACGCGGTGAACCTAAAAGGAAAACTTCTTAAGAAAGATCCACTGTAAAATAAATTTCAATGGACATAAAAATGCTTTGGAACCTAATGCACAACATTTAGAAGTCTAGGCTAGAGACGTATTCGGGCGTC
>APFE030016982.1:0-17278 GCA_000404065.3 Pinus taeda
TTTTTTTTTTTAATTCTCATCATATTGAGAGCCATGCCATGGGTGTTGCCATCAAGTACAACATCTGTAACATACAACGATACCAGAAACATAGTGCCAACAAAAAGTACATATCAAACTCTAGTTTGTAGTGAGAATGTCCCTATTGATTACTTTCAAAACATTTTGGAAATGCCAAGCACTGTGGAAATGAATACATTAGACCATATTGCAAGAAAAATTACACTTGAAAACTTGGTGAACAATGTATACATGTCGATCATCTACAAGGTAGTTGATTTAAATAGCCCACCTGATGGGGAACATAGTCAAACACATCAAGCACCAATTCACAATGAAAATGCAAGTGGAAATCCATGTACTAACTACTATCCAGATGTTCCTAAAATGACAAGATCTATGAAAGCAAAGACACTAAAGCATATTGAAGCTACATCCAAAGGTGTAACTGTTGAATTAGCAGACATCACGAGTATCTCCAGCCTTGACATGTTTTCTTGTTTGAATATACCAACTGCCAAAGTGCAGAATAATTCACATCAAACTCCAAGTCATAGTGAGAATGTTAGTGATAAAGCCTTAAATGATTACTATCCAAACGTTTTTCAAATTACAAGAACTGCCAAAACAAATACATTGGTTCATTTTGCAGCTACATGGAAAGGGGTGAGTATCCCAACTGCCAAATTGTAGAGTAATGCACATAAAACTCTAGGTCATAGTGAGAATGTTAGTGAAAGGACCTACATTGATTACTGTCTAGATGTTTTTGAAATTACAAGAATCGTCAAAAACAAGACATTGGAGCAATTTGTAGTTGCATCGAAAGGTTGACCTAAAAGTACTCAAGGTGGAGACTTATTGTCCCTTCTGGAGGAAGGTTTTGTTTGTGTCACAAAGGAGGTAATTCTACCCATGCCAGAAAGTAATCTAGTTGTTGAAGTTCATGCAACAATAAGAAAGGATGTGGAGGTTGAGACATCCAATAAAAAAGAGAACATGGTGTACACAATTGATCTTTTTTTCAATTTCTAATAATGGATCAAGCCATCTATTTCTGGAAATAAACTGCTCTAGTAACTTGGCGGGGTTTGAACTGGAGACACAATGTCATCATCAATTCATCATTCACAAAGTTCCAAGAAACCTGTGCAAACTCAAAATCCCATTGTTTAGCTTTCGATCTTGAGATTGAATTTTAGTGTACCGAAAACAAAATTTTCACCCTTCAATATAATTTGTTGCCTCTGCTAGAATAATCTGGTATCTTTTCTAAGTTTTTGAATTGCCAGGTGTGCATTCTCATGGATATCTTCATAGGAATACAGATGCCCGCCACTAGGAATCCCATTGTTTAGCACTGAACATTTTGAGGGTGGAGAGAAAGGGTTTGTAAGGTGTTTGTAATGGGATCTGATACTTGAAGGTCTGAACCATATATCTTCCCAATTCATTTTCTTCCATATCCCATTATCCCACAGTCAACAAATTTTCTTACTGAATCATTCAGTAAACAAGGTTGTTGTTAACTCTTTCATGTGAGAGAGGCTCTCATGCGAATCTAATGGGGTTGGTATGTTTGATACTGAATCATGAGGGTAGTAAATGCAGATTGATTTGTGAATTTAATCCAATACCTTAGTGGGTGTTGCATGGTGAGCGCACCCAATTTTTTTCAAACCCACTTTTGGTTAGTTTGGTGGCCTCCTTGACCTAAATATCAACCTCTATATTGAGTTGTCACTTCACATGGTAGAATGATATTTTTATTAATTTGCTTTCTTCCTTTTTAGCTCAACACATTCAAGTTATGATTACATCAAGCTTTCTCTCCATTGGTGACATTTTTCGAAGCATTCACCTAATATAATCAATGATATTAGCTTAGATTCCTTTGCTAAATGGAGACCCCTCAGGAGGGCATATGTTGCTCCTAGATTGTTTGGTGCTATCACAAGGCACCAAGCATATAATGTTACTTTTTCCCTCTAGTATCATAGAGTATCACCTTTCACCTGCCACCCCTTTTATTTTTAATTGACATTGGGTGGGATTTGATCCAATTATGTGAGCATGGGTCATGACTTGTGTGACTATTGTGCTCAACTAAGATAATCCTATTGGAATGTTTGAAGTCTATTACAATAGAATATAAGTTTGTATGAGTCATGTAGCTATTGCAAGTACAAATTGTTTTTCTATATGATACTTGGGTGGAAATGAGAATTCATAGATATTTACTTGCAAATGATTTTCCCATTGGCTTTGTTTGCTAGAAATAAAATATATAATCTTAGTATTAGTTCAGATCACAAATTGACTGACCAACATGAAAATCCCACAATGAAAAATCAAGCTACATTTTCTTGTACTGTTCCGCAAGGAAGAAGAGTGGTTGTACTCTTGGTTGAATGAATTGATTTTGTAGGTAGAAGTTTTGCTAGCAAAAAGCATCATGATAATAATGATGACAATGACCCTAATTATAATGGGTAATGATAAGATTACCTAGATAAAATCGTGGTTGGAACAATAGTGACACATTTTCCAACTACATAAAATGAATTATGTGATCTTCAAATTTCCAAGCAAGTTAGTTTGTTGTGTGTCTTTGTTTAGAGTTTCATTGAGATTTTAGATCAGCAACAAGGTTGGAAACAAATTTTGAATCTAATGTACTTTATAACTAAATGTTGTTTCATGGTACAATTATGTCAGCACTTCAAATGCATTGTGTTTGGGGTTTACATAAGGCCTCTCATCATAATTAGCATTTTCATGGAATTGATTGGATATACATTAAAGAAAACATTTTCATCAATGTGCATGCATATGATGACAATTTTAAGGTGTTTGTGAAATTGTGTGCAAAATAGATTAAATATATCTCATTGATAAGATTTGCATTCTCACGTTTTGAGTAGTGATTTGTAGAGTGTGAGGTGAACCAATAGAGAAATTGCAAGTTGATCTGAAAAATTTTAACTTTTAATCTGTGGAAAAGTTTCGTGAGATCTATGGGGGCATTTTTTGTGGAACTCCTTGCTGTGAAGATAATAATATTATATTAATATGAACAAAACAAGTGAAAACAAAGAGGCATTACCTCATAAGTGGCAAGAAATTGCAGTTATACTCTGAAAATAAAACCAATTGTACACAGGAAAAGTACCTTTTTCACAGAGAAATAAAGACAAATAGAGGTGTTAGTTTAGCCTCCGAGGCTAAAGCTCATATACTGCTTGTAGTTAGCCAGTTCTTTTTTTTCATGAGAGAAAGGATAAACAATTTTTTTTTACTTTTTTTGTAGGGTTTATAGTTTAAAAAAGCTTAATTATTATGTAATATAACATCAACTATGCCTACTTTGGTTCAAGGGTTGGTCATGTTGTGAAACGGGCTAGAGTTGTTTTAGGTGTGGAAGGGGCATCATTTTAAAATCTCAAAACAATTAATTTGTAACCATGATAATGTATTTAACCTTTTACAGTATCAATTGGATACTATTTTTAACTTTGTGAGCTATGAGTGAGATAATATACTCACTTTCTTAAACTAAGAATCAAATAACGATTTTAACTTTTTTGGATTTTTGAAAAGAAGGAATTTGTGCAATGGGAGGACATTTGGATAGGGCACATTGCATGGTTACATGGGGTGCTTATATCGTAAACTATCATACTTTTTACTAATATAAGGGTACTCATGGGGATGTGGCGTGTTACATGTTGTGATGTGTCTTAATTTTCATGATCGTTGTTATGTTTGATTTAAGAGACAACGCCATTATATATTGTTCTTTTGTTAGTTTGAAAATACCATACGTGATATGTAGGTCAGGGTTTTGGTTGTGACATCATGGTTGAAGTCAAAGGTGTGCATGATGTCATACATGGATTGGATATTGTACATAACATTTATCTTTTCTTCTTTTAAATTTTTCCTTCAACCTATATATAACAATTTTGTTTCCTATGTAATATTATACCTACATGTAATGTATAGAAGAGTTCTTTATTGTTAGGGGTAATAAACACTTGTATTTGTTGTAATTGTGTGATTTCATCTTAGTATTTTTGTTTTCATTACTTTCTCACATTTCATTCTTAAACTTGCACAAGTTTCTATTAGAGTCTTGTGATTACAATTTTCAAAATTCAAATGTTTCAAATCTTCATAGATCCATTTGGTACTCTCTTTGGGGTCTTGTGTTATTTTTTTTCTAACATTACTACCTAATCTAGGATCGTCTCATTTTTTTCTGGAATTGCTTTCTAATCATCTTTTGAAGATCATATCAATGTTTCACTATGTTTTTAGGACGTGGGGACGTGGGAGTGGGAAAATGCACTATTGGGACATGTGGAGACACCCCATGGGGAATGGGGGGATAGAGGGGTCCTTTTATATAAGTTAAAGGCTAGAAATGATAAACATGAAACAAAAACAAAAAATGTGTTAAGATTAAAACTCAATGGTGATTTGACCCCTTTTTCACAGTTATATATAGAAGAAATCATTGATAAATTGCTAAAGATTTTGTAGCTTTTCTCATGGAAATCCATTGTAGTGTGCATTCAAATGTCCCACTTTTTGGTGTTAGAATGTAACACTTATATTTGTAATAAAGCCACCTTAGTGACTTAGGTTATAAAATTTAGGGTTTTAGTTGTTATTGTCAATGTGTTGATGCCCCGAAAATCGTTACATCAACATCAGGGCATAACCACTCGGTCTGGACCTTAATACAGCTCCTTTTCCGTTTGGGATGGTGGCTCCGACTGGATATAATGGGACCAGTTTCCCAGTAATGAATAAAAGGGGGTGGATGAATCGTTGGTTTTCTAATAAGTGATAGTAAATGGAGGACTTATTCTATGAGCGAAAACGTAAATGACTATTTTATACCGGGAAGCTTATATTCTTAAGTGCAACGTTTAGTGATCTGTGTTTGCTGATAGGCATATAGATGACACTATTCAATAAACAAAGACATTCGTTTAAATGATAATTGTTTCGTTAAAATGGTTGAACGAAGTAATTGATAAAACAATATTACACTTCTCTTTTTATATTACTGATACATGCATGATTGAGAGAATAGTAAACTGTAAACATCCAATAGTGGAAAACATAAAGTTTACTGTTACAACACATTCACAAATTCAATAATAACAAGAATGACTAAACAACAATTCACATAAAAGGGATAAATTCAAACATAGATAGTAGTATTACCATATGAGCTGCAAATTATTCCCTACGCCAATCGCAATTTGAATTCCTTCTTTCGACTCAGAAATACTTTTAGATAAAGGCAGTAGTGCACATTCACATCAAAGCTTCGTTATCAAAATTTGGAAAGATTGGTCCAGTTTTCATAAAAGAATATGCCTGAAGTACAGTGGTGCAACTTCAGGCTTAAGTCATATACAAAAACTTACGACCCTTTCTAAATACATGAAAGGGTCTATAAATACTAAACTAAACTAACAAACTACAAAATTAAAATGCTACTAAATTGGTATTTGTCGCATTGGGGAGAATCAATGGGTCATGGTTATGCATCCTTTGTTGTTGCGATATGTGATCTTGCGATCTCTTTATCGCAACATTAAAGAATTATTCGTTTTACTTTTAAGACCGATTATTCATCAATTCAAAAAGTTTTTTTTTTTTTTTTAAATGTTTTGTTTGTTTCCGAACCTTTAGAAGAGTGATGGGTTAATACCAATTTAATCTAAAAGGGACCCATTTCATATTATAATTTTCTAAAGTAAAATTTTATGAAATGGGGGATTGTTGTATAGCACAACAATTGGCGATTCGCTGGAAGAAACAATTATCTCTGAAAAAGATATTGGAATATTTGAACTTTCTTTACATAGATATCTTATCAAAAAAGGAAAGTTCTAATATAAATAAGTATACACACATTCTGAATATAAGAAAAGCATGTTTTTTTTGGCTAATTCCTTCTCTCGTTAAAATCAAATACATTCTAAGTTTTAAATTGGCCTTTATTGGTTGATATTGATAAAACAAAACACCTTTCCAACTTAGCCCTTTTAATTGACTTCTTTGTCACAGGTAGAGCCTCTACTGCCAGCAAACGTTCATAGTTTCGACAGGGATACCTTTTAACCATTTGATTGTCCACGACCCCTCCCATCTCAGAGTATGATTAAAAGAATGAATTGAAAACATGTTTTCATATTTTGTATTTCTTTTCTTTTCCATTTTTTGTAAGATAAAAATCCATTGTCCTAGTTTGGTTGCCAGCTGATTTGACAATGCCATTCACTGGTTGTAATCTAATCGAACAAGTTGGCTCGTGATGAGACCGCTTGTCTTATGCTTATAAGCCATTACCCTGTTTTGGTATGCAATGTTGGTAATGTCGGTTAGACTATTTCCCAATGATCATGGTAAGCAGGCTTGCGATAAGACCCCTTATCTTTATATCAGATATTTTAGAATTACACTCTGAGTAATCATAAACTTGGATGCATGGGATGGACAATTTTCCCCTTAAGAGAAAATGGATGACAAGGTAAGAGTTAAGGATGCTAAGATTGAATCAGTCTCTGTTTTGATATTGGTAACCCTTTTGCGGCCAGTTTGAAAACATTAAAATGATTGACAATAGTTCTAAATCTTGAGAGGATTTTCACAAAAATAAAATGGGGCCTTCAGAATGTTAATATACCTAACTTCCTAGAAATTGTCCCTTTTGTTTAAGATTTCTATTTTACAAAAGTAAATATTTAAAAGTACTTCTTCTGAGCAACAATTCAATATAGCAAAGGCCAGTAGAAGCTATTTTACAACTTTATTTCCTAATGGTCCTAAAAAATTGCAAATCCTACTGAATTTAAAAGAGAAGGGGTTACCTCCTCAATTGAAGAATTTCTTTAAGATGCGGCCATTAACAGGAAGAGAGTCCCTCTTTCCTGATAGATATTGTAATGAATGTTAAATGGCCTATCTACTCGCTAATCTGAAATGGTCCAAGCCACATCTTTTGGAATTTGGTGTGTTTACCTTTATCCTCATGTGCTTTGTCCCATTTTAGAACTAGATCACCAACCTGCAACTGTTTAGAACTAGACGAAGCTGAATCAAATGATGACTTGATTATATGTTGATGTTTATGATGAGTAATTTTGGCTTTCTCTATCTCTTCTTCTAATTTTAAAATTTGATCATGTCTGAGTTGGATAGAAGAAGAGGGTCTTTCTTCAATAAACTAAACTAGGGCTAGAGAAGGAAGCGCTAGATTGGTCGGTAGTACTGCTTCTTTCCCATATACAAGATTGAATGTAGAAGTACCTATAGAGGCCTTCTGCGTTATTCTATCAGCCCATAGTGCGAATATTAAAGATTTGTGCCAGTTTTTATGATTTTGTTCGATAGTTCGCTTAATGATTTTGAGTAGATTTTTATTGGTAGATTCTACCAGACCATTACCCTAGGGATAGTAATTTGCAGAATATTTCAATTTAAATCCTCTTTTGATAGCAAACTCAAACATAGCATTTCCAGAGAAATAAGATGCATTATAAAAAACAAGAGCATTTGGGACACCAAACCTGGTAATGATGAACTAGTCTATGAATTCTATAATTCCTTCAGAGTTTGTTGTCTTTAATGGAATTGCTTCAACCCACTTAGTAAAGTAATCGGTAACAGTAAGGATATACTTGTGTTGTTTGGAGGATTTTCGAGTTATCTCCCCAAAGATGTCTAATCCCCATTGTTCAAAAGGTTGATCTATATTAACTGGTTGCAAAGGAAAAGCTGGTTTCCTTTGTCTTCCACTGGAGACTTGACAACTTCAGCATTTCCTTACATACTCATGGGTATCTCTGAATAAGGTGCGCCAGTAATATCCAGCATGGATGATTTTATGAGTTGTTGTGTCAGCTCCAAAATGTCCTCCAGCTGGTCCATCGTGTAGCTCTTGCAAAACCTTTTGTGCTTCAGGTTTCTCCAGGCATCTTAATAAAATTGAATCATAGTTTTGCCTAAAAAGGACATCATCATTGATAATGAATTTTTTTGACTTTAATCTAATGGCCTGTTTGTTTTTATAAGAAAGATTAGGAGGTGCATGTCCATTTTTCAAGTAAAATATTAAATCTGCATATTGAGATTCAGAATTGGTAATACTTATCTGGTTGATTTCTTCAATACGATCTGTATCACCTGATTCTGGAATGTTGGATGCTCCTGCTAATAACTTGCAAAAACCTTGGCCTCTAACAATCTTTGCTGGCTTGATTTCCAAGTCATATTCTTGAAGTGTTGTAACCCAATTTTCCCTTTTTTCACCTAATTCTCTTTGGATCAGTAATTGCTTTACTGTAGAAAAAGGAACTATTACTTTTGTATGGGGTTTTAGAAGGAAGGGTCGGTAGTGTTTAATGGCTTTATACACAGCAAAGGCTTGTTTTTCAACTTCGGAGTAATTTAGTTTTGCACCCTGAAAATTTGAGCTAAAGAATGAAATCGGTGCTTCCAAGTCGTGATCGTTAATCTGAGTGAGTACCGCTGCATAAGATGAATCGAACACGATAGTGTACAATGTGAAATGATTAGAAAAATTAGGAGTGTTTAAAGCGGGGCAATTGATTATTGATTGTTTGATTAAATCAAATGCTTCTTTTTCCACAGGCCCCCATCTAAACACTGAATTTTTCTTGATCATGGTTTGTAATGGTAAAATGATATGAAAAAAATCGGGAACAAATCTTTTGACAAAGTTGATCTAACCTAAAAATGACTGCATGGATTTTTTGTTATGAGGAAATGGGATTTCAGAAATTTCTTTAATCCTGTCGGGATCAATATAAATACCATCTTTGGAAACGACAAATCCCAAGAGCTTTTCTTGATTTAGAGCAAAGAAGGATTTTTTGGGATTAAGTGAAATACAATATCTTCTACAGTGTTCAAATATTTGATTCAAATCATGTAAATGGTTGGATATCTTTTTAGAAGATACAGTAATATCATCTAAATAGACGACTATTGTTTTGTTGATCAATCCTTTGAAGCCTATATCCATTGCTCTTTGGAATGTAGCTCCTGCGTTAATAAGTCCAAAAGGCATTTTCTGATAGGCGTAAGTTCCCCATTTTGTTCTGAAAGTAGTTTTGAGTCTGTCATCAGGATGGAAAAGAACTTGGTTGTATCCTGAAAAACCATCTAGAAAGGACATTAGCTCAGAACCTGCTACTGAATGGAGTATTTGCTCCATGGTAGGTAATGGGAAATTATCTTTCTGACTTGCCTTATTCAGATTTCTGAAATCTATACAAATCCTGATGTCACCATTTTTCTTCCTAACATGCACCATGTTGGAGACCCAGTTTGAGTGCCGAACAAGAAAACTAATCTTTGCTTTCAAGAGTTTATTGAGTTTTGATTTTATCTGACTCTCTAAGTTTGGATGTATTTTCCTCAATTTCTGTTGAACCAGTTTTTGTTCAGATAGCATTGGAATGGTATGTTGTATGATTGATGTATCATATGTTTTTAAATCATCATACTTCCAAGCGAAGACATGTTTATTTTTCCTTAATAATCTAATAAATGTTGTCCTTTCCTGTTCAGAAAGTCCTAATCCTAAATTGATATTTTGAGGGTTCTGCTCAGTACCAAGATTTATCAATTCAAATCTTAAGGTAGAACTTTGGAGTTTTGAATTGGTTACCTATTTGAACCTGTCTTTAATGTCGTAGAGATCTTGAAGTTTAACCACAGGTCTTGGTATTAAGTTTTCCTCATGCTTTTCTTTCATCTGAAGATCATGATCACTTTCATCAATGATCTGATTGTTGTAGGATTTGTCGGAAGTTAAGAAATGTAGAATGTCTTCATCGTGGTTGAACACTCGCCAATTGGTGATATTGTCAGGAATTGATGGCCTAAAGATCAACTCTACTGAAAATCTATCCGGGTTATAATCTTCAGAAGGCAGGAGTTTAGAAGAAACATTGGCCAATAGGTCAGCTGCTGCATTCTGGGATCTGGGAATAGGTGAAATATTGAATGCTAAGAAATGAGATATAAGTTCCTGGACTAAAGACTGATAGTGTTTGAGGTGATTAGAGAGACAATGGATTGTATTTCGAACTTGTTTTATGACAATCTCTAAATCACCAAACGCTTTTAAATATTGAACTTTCAGGCCAATAGCTTTATATAATCCTTGTACCAAGGCCTCATACTCAGCTGTATTATTTGTGCATTCAAATTCTAATCTATGAGAAAGCAATGTTTTTTCTCCCTCAGGGCTAACTAAAATACACCCTGCTCCTGATCCTTCACTAGATTTTGAACCGTCAAAATATAAAGACCAAAATAAAGAATTATCAACATTTTTATTTACAAAATTCTCAGTAACATTAACACATCTAGATCTGTCATTTTGTGAAAAAATTTCGATTTGTGATGTGAAATCGTTTACCGAGAAAGGAGATGGTTGGGCAATATAATTGCCAAAGAATGATTCAGAAGAATAGTTTCCCAAAATGTTATTGTTAAATGCAATTGGTTGATTCTCCTGTTCGAACTATGTGACAGTATGGGTCATGTGTTTCTCCCGATTGATTTTTATTTGATTTGGATTTCCCTTGTAGGGTAGCCACATATGAGACCAATCGATAGAAATATACCCATGGATATTTTCATACTAATCCTTGCTCAAGATTAAACCATAAAACTTAGGTATATCAGCGATTAAGATATCAATTATTTGAACCACTCGTGGATCAGCCGATAACCTGATAGTAACAGAGTTTATTTCCCCTAAGACATGGACTTTGGTTCTATCTAATTGCACAATGTGAATTGAAGACTTTTGGGGTTCTATGTTCACTTTTGAACAAACTAAAGTTGGCATTATATTGGATGATGCCCCAAAGTCAATTAAGCAGTTATGTAGATTTTGATTGTAGATTTCGTACGTTAAGAGGAAAGGAGGGGTATGGGAATTTGATCTGTCTCCGATTAGAATCATATTAGTAGCCTCAATTCTACCAGAAGGTGGTTGTCCTGAATCACTTGCAACTTTAGTACTGGGAAGAGGCGAAGAAGGAACTGCATTGAATTCTTTAAGAAGCAATTTCTGTTGATGTTTTAATTTGCTGAGTTCAAACATGGTGATGTTTGCCTTAGTCTTTTTCATATCATCAACAATATTGTAATCCATTGAATCTGATACTACCAACATCTTTGATGATGAAGGTATATTGGAGGATGATGGCTGATTTTAAGGTATTGTTGCAGCTGGCTTCCTTGTGGGTACCTTTTCCTTTGTATTATTGGTACCTGCACTAATTTTCTTTGAACTTTCCTGGACAGGTTCAGGGACACTTTTGCTCTAGGTAGTCATAGGAAAAGCTTCTTGTTCAGTTTTGGTATCGGAGTTAGGCAATATGAAGTCCCACATTCCATGGCATTCAACGAATTCCTCTTCCTTGAATTCATTGAATGGTGCAATTTCTTCTTCTTCTTCTTCTTCCTCAGGGTCTGAATCTGCATTGGATATAACATTTGGAGGTTGTGACTCAAGTTTCTTAAAATTCCTATAAGGTTTCTTTGTTGAGGTTTCTTCTACTTGCTTTTTAATTTCAATCATTTCATTTGACATTGTTTTGAGGACCTTTTGAAGACCCTCCATATCGTATGGATCTTTGGTGATTTTCTTCTTTAAATCATCCTTGAAAGACACGTTTTTGGATTTCCTGTCCTTGAGAGCAGCTTTCTTTTCCAAAGGGATTATATGTTTTTCGACAGTGAGGGCTTCTTTCATGTTTTTGGCCAATGTAGGTTTTCCAGCCCTATCTACAAAAATGGCTATATTTGAAGGTAAGGCTGTAATGTACCATTGGGTTCTAATTTGTTCACTTGGCTTGGAATCGGTAGGGACTTTATTCAAGAGTTTATTAAATCAGGAGTTAAACTCCTTAATTGGTTCTCTAGACTCAATCCTTAGATTCGAAAGGTCATTAATGAGTGTGGCCAAGGATCTATCATCGCCATATTTGGTAAGAAACTACTCCTGAAAGGTATTCCAACTGGTAATGGATCCAAAGGGCAAGGAAAAATACCAAGACCCACTTGATCCTTGTAATGTATAGGGGAAAAGTCTAACTACAACATCTTCTTCTATTACTCCCTTCAGATTAATTGACAACATGAAATTATTTATGTGTTCTTCAGCTAATGTTCCAGCATCTCGATTAAATTTTGGTAACAATTTTTCAGGATAATTAGGTAACGGATGTAATGGTGCAGGCATAGTGACTGCACCAGGATTGTTCCATGGGTTCGGAGCCATCTTGGGAGTACCAATGATTTCCTGTGGTGTTCCAGGTGTTTGGGGAGGAGGTGGAAATGAAGACTGAAAATATTGTGATGTTGAAGGTGAAGACACCTGGTGAACAATAATATGTAATGGTGAAGTGGGTGTTTGACTTCGCACTGGAGATGATGAGATGGAAGATGATGGAGAAAAAGTCTCACTGCCAGAACCTTCAATGTTCTTTTTAATCCTTTTCCTTTTGGGTAAAGGCAACTCAGGTGGTTCAATTCTGAGTTTTTCGCTTTGAAGTCTGGTGAGATGATGAGGTAGGTGGAATTGCGAAGTCTCACTGCCTTGAGATACTTCAGATCTCTAAGGCGAAATGGAGAAGCCTTGAAGTTTATGGATGATAAACTGAACTTCAGGGGACTCCGAGCTTAAACGTTCTGAATTATGATGGGGTTGAGTAGTGGTAGTTGATCCTTCTTCTTCTCGTCTCAACACTGGTATTTCAGAGTGCAAATGAGAGGTTCGAGGAGAGGTGGAGGGTGATTTACTCTGTGAATGGTCTGTAGGTTTTGATTTACTCACCATTCATAGCAGACGCCCTCCTTCTAGCGCCAGAAATGTTGATGCCTCGAAAATCGTTACATCAACATCGGGGGATAACCACCTGGTCCAGACCTTAATACAACTCCTTTTCCGTTTGGGATGGTGGCTCCGACTGCATATAATTGGACCAGTTTCCTAGTAATGAATAAAAGGGGGTGGATGAATGGTTGGTTTTCTAATAAGTGATAATAAATGGAGGACTTATTCTATGAGCGAAAACGTAAATGACTATTTTATCCCGGGAAGCTTATATTCTTAAGTGCAACGTTTAGTGATCCGTGCTTGCTGATAGGCATATGGATGACACTATTCAATAAACAAAGACATTCGTTTAAATGATAATTGCTCCGTTCAAATAGTTGAATGAAGTAATTGATAAAACAATATTACACTTCTCTTTTTATATTACTGATACATGCATGATTGAGAGAATAGTAAACTGTAAACATTCAATAGTGGAAAGCATAAAGTTTACTGTTAAAACACATTCACATATTCAATAATAGCAATAATGACTAAACAAAAATTCACATAAAAGGAATAAATTCAGACATAGATAATAGTACCATATGAGCTGCGAATTATTCCCTACGCCAATCGCAATTTGAATTCCTTCTTTCGACTCAGAAATACTTTTAGATAAAGGTAGTAGTGCACATTCACATCAAAGCTTCGTTATCAAAATTTGGAAAGATTGGCCCAATTTTCATAAAAGAATATGCCTGAAGTACAGTAGTGAAACTTCAGGCTTAAGCCATATACAAAAACCTACGACCCTTTCTAAATACATGAAAGGGTCTATAAATACTAAACTAAACTAACAAACTACAAAATTAAAATGCTACTAAATTGGTATTTGTCGTATCGGAGAGAATCAATGGGTCATGGTTATGCATCCTTTGTTGTTGCAATATGCGATCTTGCGATCGCTTTATCGCAACAATAAAGAATTATTAGTTTTATTTTTAAGACCGATTATTTATCAATTCAATAAGTTTTTTTTTGTTTGTTTGTTTGTTTCCGAACCTTTAGAAGAGTGATGGGTTAATACCAATTTAATCTAAAAGGGACCCATTTCATATTATAATTTTATAAAGTAAAATTTTATGAAATGGGGGGTTGTTGTATAGCACAACACAATGTTCCACAAAGACTCTGGCATTTGGGACGTGGGTACGGGGAGATGTATAGGTGGGACGTGTGGGAGTACCCTCAAATTTTAGGAAAGTTTGGGGGGGATAGAGAGACGCCAGGGTATATATATAATATATATATATATATATATATATATATATATTCAATAACGAAAGCATAAATATATTGATCCATACATAATTGAATTAAATAATGAAATACATTGATCCATATTCGTCATTCATCATTCTAGAATGTAAATTGATTTAAAATTTAAATTAATCGTTATTCATTCTAGAATTCTAATTAGTACTAAGAAAAATAGACTATAGTAGATACTAATGTTATCATGAATTTTGTGCAAATTGTTTTACCCACTTTTAAAGTTGTTAAATATGCTTAAGAATCGTGTCTACATTGTTGTGTCTACATCGTTGTATCATTGTATGCTCGTAAGCTCAATGCTCTTTTCGCTAAGGCAATGTTGGTATTACCACAATTGATGGGATTATATATATTTCTACTCAGTAATTATGATTGTTGATGTGATTCCCATGTGATATGAGCCAAGGCCCAATGAAGGGGAAAATAGAGTTGTTACATTGACAAAAATGGTCCTCTATTGGATTTAGTTTGGGATTCTCTTCCATAATTAGTGTTCTTTCTCCCTGGTCTAGAAATATTTTGTCCCTAATCGCCTGATATTGATTCTAGATCCGTTGCTCAAATTCATATCTGGAAGATGTGATACAATAGGTAAATCATTTCTTTCTTGTTTTAGGAGTTCTTTAATTTATTTCATGGCTTAAATGGCTTCTTTGGTTCTTTGTTTTTTCTTGGCTACCATGAACTCCTGACATTTTAATTGCTTTAGGCTTTGGGAGGTGATACTTTATGGATATGCCCCTCACTTTCTCTTTATCTCACATTTTTTTGCTTGTGATGACTTTTATGCCTCTTTCCTACTTTATCTCCTTACGGGGTTTCCTTTGCAACATGTGGTGCAATTGCTAGTTTATTAACTTGTAAATAGTTTTTGTTACAACACTATGACTTACCAATACCACATACCCAATGTGACATGTGTTGATATGAAATTTTCTTTAATTAGTTAATTTGAGATAAATTATTTGTTTCATCCACCTAAAAATCACTGATAATTAAATTAAAATTTTAGAAGACCTTATTTGAAATAATATGATCTATCAACCTAATTAATAATAATACTAGTGCTAATTTAAAAAATAATAATATAATTAATTTTATATATATTGAAAAATATTTTCAAATAAACATGTATATCAACCTAAATTAACAATAATGATAATGCTAATTTAAAAATATTATTATAATTTAGTTTTATATATATAATGACACTATAATATGTAATCCTAAAGTAATTTTACCATAGATTTTTTTCATGGATTAATATCTATATAATTTTATCCAGGGGTTACTTTATATAGCTACTCTACCATCTCATTTTCTAAAAGTTTCATCTATAGACAGCAATAAGGAAGCCTTTTCTCCTGTTTTACCAAAATCTTATTTCTTTCCTTCTAATCTGCACTGTTTTCGCTGTTTAGTCTTTGGTTTATTTACTTTGTTTTTCGGTACAAACAAGATAAATGTCTACATCCATGTAGCGTGCAGCTACTTTTCAACATTTTGATATTTGCTTGCAAAAACGTGCTTCTTACGTCCTAACTTAACTTTTCATATTTTAAATATGTCTAGGCTCCCAATAGTCATATACATCGTACTAGCAAACTCTACCGATATTTATACTTCGAATAGTGTTATCGACATTTGTGTGGATGAGATTGCTGGAAATACCATTCTACCCTTCACTCGTGACTCCATGATCACAAAGTTGTAATATTCACAGAAACTGCTGTTGCGCACCACAAAGTCTCACCCGTGGTGTTAATTTTCCAAAAGTATTATCCACTTAAGAGTCTTCGCGCTAATCCGTCCCACCCTGTTGGGTATTTTTCTTTGCTGCTATGTTTGGGAGATGGGAAAATACCAAAACCATACAATATAAAACACAGAGACTATGCTCTGTTTGCTTTGCTCCAAGATCTTTTACACAGAGAAGTCTTTTAAAAATAATTACACAGGACAGAGTATTTCACCACCATAAAATTTCCATTCATTGAACAAAAACATTTACATATTCATCCTCTTTCACTCAGAGGGATTCACCAAAACATTTTTACAAAAGTTACTCTGCCTCCTATGAAATTTTACACCGCTGTGTGTAAATATTTCATTTACATTCACTGCTGTGTGAAAACAAAACTTACAGGGAGTTACAGGTTTACCTTTTCACCTGTGTGAAACAACTCATGGATTTGGAACAAAACAACCCACTGGTTTTTCATTCACTTCTCCTCCTTCTGCACTGCTGTGCATTCTTTTACTTTTTACATTACAAAGAAGAAAATATTTTACTCAGCTGCATAAAAAAACATCTTCATTTCAAACCCCAAAAGTATTTATGCATATATGTGCGTCCCTCTGATTTTCTTCGTTGGTTTTTACAGGTGCTGCTGACCCTGTTTTACTTTCACCTTATGCTTTCACATGACAATCTCCTGGGTTCTTTTTAATGCCTGCTCCGAGCCCACACACTCTTCTCCTCATGTGCAATGCAATATTCACATTACATTTTCTGTGCTGCGGACCCCTGGTTTAATATTCACCGTGTGTTTTCACATGACACACATTGGATTACAATCCTTGGGTTTTTCATTTACTGCTGCAAAAACCCACTTCATCTCATCCCCGTGTGCAATATCCTCTGTTCTTCTCCTCTGGTTTTCATTGGCTAGAGCGAACACAATACAATTCACCGTGTGCAAATTTTTTTATTACATGGAGTCAACGTTTTCATAAAAAAATGTCATACGACTCATTATGTAATTAAATAAAATTACATACCCCCATACCTAAACACTACGCCCCATAGCAAACATTAAATGTTTTACCAAAGACATGTCGTAATCATTAATCATATGGTATGGGCGATTATGTTAATACAACCCTGCTGCATTCAATTTTTGATCAGGTCCGTATGTACTTTGAACACATTAAACCGCGGAGTCCTTTCCTGGAGATCAAACGGCGGAGAGAGAGGCAACGTGATCGGATGGATATCGGATAGTGTAAGAAGACCTGAAGTTACCTTCCGACGGATGTGACTTGCTGATGTCA
>APFE030016996.1:0-25730 GCA_000404065.3 Pinus taeda
GGTACAAAGTCCCTAACTTGTCCCACAGAGCCTTCGCCGTAGCTTCCCCTGATACATTCAACAATACTGAATCTGAGACACACAATCGTATTGTGCTCTTTGCCTTCTGATCCAGCTTCGTCCATTCTTCATCGGTCACTCCCGTTGGTTTAGTACCCGGATCTACCGCGATCCACTGATCTTTATCCACCAAAAGATCCTCCATCTTGAGTTTCCACAACTCAAAACTCTTACCATTGAACTTCTCAATCTCTATCTTTCCGTTGCTCGTCATCTTCTTTCACCACCAGAATCGATCTCATAGATCTCCCACTGAACAGGGTCTACCACAAGCCCGAGCGAAACCCCTCAACAACAAATTCGTCCCCTTGAAGCCAAAACAACTCTGATACCAAATGTAGGTTTTAACCCCGTACAGAAATTACCTACATACGAATTCTAAATCAGAGAAAAATAAATAATGCAAGAGCATAACACATAAAAACACATATGCACAGAGATTTTCCCCTAGATCCCAAAACTGGGACTACCAGATTGGTTTTTCATTATGTTCCTTTCAATGTTACAATACATATTTATACATGCCAAAGCAACCAATACCATGGACCGAAAAACCATCGCGTCCAAAACCATGGACCAAAAACCATCGCGTCCAAAAACATGTGTGAAAAGCATGCACAAAACCATAGGTGGGTCTGCCTAACCTAACATAGGGTCCAAAACCAAAATTTTCTGGGGCGCTGCCCCGGACCCCAAAAAGTGGGGTTACGGGTACCCCTCAAACCCCATGTTAACTATGTCAAAAGAATATAACACAACCCAACAATAAGAAGAAAAAAGTCTTAATGAGCAATGAAATATGAATTCATTAGGCAAGAAAGAAAGTAACACATAATGACTTTTCCATGAAAACACATCTTTATTTAAACAATATTTTTGCTTATAGCTGTAAGGAAAAACATTGAAGAATTTAGGAATGGAAAGAGAAGATGAATATATTTCATATAAAACTATAACAGAGAAAAAATAACATCACAAACTTCTTGCACATGAATCCCTAGATAATAGTTGCAAACAATGTCCCTTGTTTTCTAGAAAATGTCCAAGTACGTCAAGCTACAATAGTTCTCTACCTTGAAATACAACCCGTTCTATCACTCAGAAAATGATACATAAAGACCAAACACCATCTCCCCACTCTCAGGGGTCAAATCAACCATGACTCTAGGAATGTTCCATGAGCTGCTCTAACCATACCCTAATGTCTAGTGAAGTTAAAATTTACATCAAAACATCTTAAAAGGACTAACCAATCATTATTTACACTCACATTTACCCCTCACATTCATATAAATCACTCTCTTTACTTTTACCAAAGTCAAACTAGGAATCACAAAAAACTACACAGTGAAAATTTTACAAAAATCTCAGAAATTTCCAGGTATGCAATGAGGTTTTGGAGGCCATTTTTGAGTCCTTTATGAAGTTGAAATTGAGATATGAAGCCTTTTCTGGAAATATGGGAGAGTGTATATGTCTCTAGATTATTTTTTCTCTCAAAAGGACCCATGTTTGGCTGAGATATGGCCATTCTCCCAATGTGTCTCCAGATCCACAACGAAATGGAAAAAGAGGGGCAGAAGGTTGATTTTTGAACTCATTTTTACAAATGTATCAAGAAATGAGCCCCGATCAAGGAATATGGGAAAATGGGTTTCGATAGGGGGTCATAAGCTTTCCAAAAATGAATAATTTCCATCATTTGGAGCCATGAGAAAGAAGCACAGCATGAGCTCATTGCGCTCCTAGACAAAAAATTTCCAAACAATTGCAAGTCTTCACCAAAACAAAAAATTTTCTCCAAATCCTCCCAAAATTTGTCTAGATATGGCTGATGAGGTATTTTATGCAATCATGGATGTATCAGCAAGAAAATATAACTTACCCTTCTCCTCTTGGTTGATTAGGGTTTCCTTGAGTTTTTCCTTCAACTGCTTGATTTTGACCTTGGCAACCTGATTCCTTGTGTAATAATGAATGGAAATTTTATTTTGCAACTTGTTATCCTTTTTTCCCTTGTCAATGAGATTCTCAAGGTGGAAATTGACTTTTTCAAGCAAAATCTCCTTGTCCTCATTTATTTTCATGGCAATCCTCTCTTGAAAGGTCAATTCTTCCATTGGTTGCTTTTGTTCTCTTTCCTTCTGAAGTGCCTTCCTAAGAGCCATTATCCTTGGCCTCTTCGTTGCCACATGTCCTTCTTGCTACTCAATGTCCTCATGTTCCACCACTACCTTGCCTTTCATCTCTTTTTTTTGTCTTTGAATTTATCTTTCTCCATGACTAGTTGTTTTGCCTTAAGTTGATCGTTTTCTTGCTCAAGGAATGAAATGATGAATCTGGCCCTTTCCAAATTGTGCTTGACCTCCATGATCTGAGAATCCTTCTCTTTCATTATTTTTTACAGGGTATGATTCTCATCATGTGCCTCCAAGTCAACTAGGTCAAAGTCATGCTCAATGGGCTCCTCATCATGCAAAGAAACCACATGATGTGATGGTGATCCTTGTTCTGCTAGTGTAGTAGGCTTGGCCCTTCCTCTACTTAAGGAGAAAACACAAGGCTTCTGCATCTCTGATATGTCTCAGTCACCTCAAGCCTAGTTGACTTGGAAACCTCATCATGTTTTCTTGATGATCCCACCACCATGGGTTGTACTAACATGGTTTGGTGTTGGCTTGGTGAAGTGGTTATATGGATTTTCAAGGCTGGCTCAATGAAGGTGTCCGATATCATGTTTTTCTCTTTCAACTAATGGAGTACTATAACCTTTATTAGGCTATGGTCAAAGAGGTTGGGATAATGCACTTTTCCTTTCAATTTCACACTTTTAGACATTTTGGTTAGGCTTCTATACAAGTAGATGGACAAATTTAGAGACATGATAGCAGTTGTGTACTGCATGAGCAGTATTATGTGGTATTGATATAGCCTAGAAAATATACCCTCACATGTGAAGAACTTCATGACAACCTTCATCAAAGGTTCATGTCCCTCCAACAAGTATCTGGATAGGAAAACATGTGAGTGAGCTCCTTTGTATTGTGATTTCAAGTAGGTTTTGTACTCTTCTAGATCTAGGTGCATGCCTTTGAACCAATTTTCACCATGGTTTGGTATGATTGTAGCTTGAGAAATGGAATCTACTGAAAACATGAAATCAATCCTTGTAATGGTGATCTTGTCTTCCTTGAAGATGAGGGAAAATATACCTGTGATATGCTCATGGTAACCTTCTTCCTTCACTCTTTGACAAAACCCTAAACAATTGACATCTTCAAATTATTTCATGACAAATGGGGAGGAGGTGATTTCATTCCAATTAGAGGGCTCAAACCTCAGTATCTTCCCCCCTTATTATACTTCCTCTTCTCTGATGGTGATGATTCAAGCTCCATACTTCAAACCCTAGATGAAAGGCAAGCAAAAATAGTGACTACAGCTACAACTACAACAACTTAGCAAAGTTATAGTTACTACAACTAGGCTATGCCATTTTCACTTGAGAACTGCCCATAACACATCTTAGGATAATCATGTCCAATCTTAGCTCATCCCACTTAAAAAGTTACCAATTCCAGGCTCACGTCCAACCATGGGCATAAAACAACTAAGAAACACAGTTTACATCTTAACATGCCATAGCACATGGCACATCTAATAGTCCCTTAGCCCTATGTGGCATGTCTTAGAATCCCCTACTTTTCTTACCATGCTTTGCACTCCCTATCATACCCTAGCACTCTCCAACATGCCTTAGCATTTCCTAACATATAATGTTGTCACTCCCTCCTTAGAACACTTGGAACTCATTGACACTCCCTATCACACACTCTTATCTCTTCATTTCCATGCATTTTGAACTAGTTCTCCCTTGTGTTTTTGTGGCACTCCCTAACATTCACTGGCACGCATTGACACACCCTAGAACATGGCACATATTGGTATGTTTCCTTGGCACTCTAGCATTCCTTGGCACTATCTAACATACCTTGTTGCTCTCTCCTTACCACACGTAAAACTCACTAAACCTCCTTGTCACACACTCGTATTTATTCATTTCCATGTATTTGAAACTAGTGATCCTTTTTGTTCCCTTGGCACTCCAAAACAATCCATGGAATGCATTGGCACACCCTAGCACCTCGAACATCTTGGCATGTTTCCCTGGCCTCTAACATTCCTTAGCACTACCTACCATACCTTGTTACTCCCTTAGCACACCTGTATCTCACTGACACTTCCTATCACAACTCTTATTTGTTCATTTGCATGCACTAATTTGACCTTGTGCTCCCTTGTGTTTCCCTGGCGCTCCTTAACACATCCTAGCACACAACATTTAGATGGTCACGTAATAGACATAAGGATGTTAGTACTATGAAATTCCAAATGGGAAAACCATCATTTGATGGGAATTATATTATGCTCAACAAATTGCTAGAAAGGCTGAGATATGCAATCTAATCAGAGTTTTTGGTGCATTCTTACTCATTGACTCACTATCACACAATGTTGTCTAAAGAGCCAAAAAAAGTGTGAAATTCAACTTATAAAGGTTGAGATATGTAATCTAATAAAAGATTTTGGTTCATTCTTCCTCACTAACTCCCTATCATACACATGTTGTCTAAAGAGGCACAAAAAGTGTGAAATGCACCTTAAGATCTGTAATTGATTAGTAATTTCACCTAAGGATGTGTGGAAGACATCCTTCAAGATGTGACAAGGATTGCTTGCATGGAAACTAATGCCATGAAGCGTTACCAATTATGGCCTTGAAACATTCATGAGATGATGAACAAAGTTCTACAGCCACGTCTTTGCTCAACTTTAATTGTGTACTTAGAGATATTAATTTTCAGCCGGACCCAGGATGAATAAAGCAAGTGTTTGCAGCACATGACAAGTTATTTGTTTACATGAAGAAGTGTGCATTTGCGTAGAAGAAACTTGATTATCTTGGATTTTTTTTGTGAACCACGATGGACTAAGCATGGATCCAATAAAGTTTTCAACCATTTATCTGACCACCAAGAAATATCAACCTTGACCTACAATATTTCAAGCAAATGGTGAACTGTCTCACAAATTATATTGCATAATCTCCCCATGACATGCATCCACTCAATGATTACAATCACCTATGACATGAAATCAAAAGATTAGTAACTTTTTTCTACACCTTGGTTTGAGGCATCCTAACATAGATCACAGTATTTATGGTTACGTGTGAATGATGTAGTTCTCTTAATTGTAATTCATGTGGATGATTTCATTATCACTAGAAATAATGGTATTCAATTAAATTCTAAAGTCATAATTGAAAGATACATTTGGAATGACTAACTTAAATCTGTGGAATTTATTTCTTGGCATCAAATTTATGTAATTGGGTGATAGTATCTTCAATTTTGAGCCAAAGTATGCTTTGGATATACTAAAGATATTTAAAATGGATTATTTGTAAGCCTCATTCTACTCCATTTCAATCAGAAGCTAATACGACTAAGGATTGTGATTCTTTGAAAGTCAATTGGTTGGTCTTCTCATTTATTTGAATCATAGTCAACTTTATATTTCCTTCACCATTAGTCAAGTCTCTAGTTTCATGTAGGATTTGATGGAAAGCCATATAAAGACTGCAAAGAGGGAGTATCAATATATCAAAGCTACATATCGAGTTGCCATTAAGTATTCAACAAAAATTCAAATCAATTGTTCAGATATACAAACACTAATCTGTAAACAAGGGAAATGCATTATATAATCCTCATTGGAAATAAACATTGCAGTCCATTAGCCACCCATTTTACCAACAAACATCCTCTGTGGAAATAAACAATGTAATCTTCTTTGTCTTTATACTTGATCACTGCTTGGTTTAATTTGCGTGTGGTGGCTAGACTGCTAGCAACTAAATTCCCAAACTATGCTTATGGTAAAGCTTCAGCCCAACACTCTAATACTGCCAACCAAACAAAACTCTATTTACTGCACAACACTCTAATAATCCCAACCAAACCAAACTTTGTTTTTTGCGAACAAATAGATATGATTATGCCCAATCACAAAACCAACAATTAAAATTGATGCAGATATATCCCAAGAAAATTGTTAAGGATTCAAGCCCATCGTTGCAACTATTTATGAATCTACTCATTTTCCTAGGTAGTTGTGTATCTGAATTTGCCAATGTGGTTGTTATAATAGATGACATTGAACATATATTAAGTCCTATAGCTATAGGTGGAATGTCAACAAATGCACAATGTTCCTATGCTCAAAAAAAGTATCAACTTTTATATGATGTTGTAAGATGTGGGATACAAAGTGTTCAAGAAATTAATTTAACCTGGAAATCAGTCCAATAGATAATTTTTTGAGTACCACAATCTAGCACTACAATTATGTTTATTTTAATTTTCAGATAGCCACTAGGGGGAGTGTTCTTGTCACCAGCTGCCCTCCTGTTCAGATCACAAAAAAGATGAGAGGGATTGAATGGAACCATCAACAAACCCTAAATCAGCATGAACCATAAGTATATCATAAGGAGAAGAGGAGACGAACCCATGATTATGAGAAACATAAGATATGGTACCATTTGATTTTTTTATGGCACTATCATTCAAGAAAATTTTATGACACCATGACAAACAAGTCCCGAAATCTTTGTGGCTCTATGATGCTTCTCTGTGGTTCATAACACATCTAAAGTATTATATCACTGTGGAATGAAAACTATTTTCCATATATATTTTTGAGAATTACAAATGTTTCCAAGGAGATCTACATAAACATGGCATCCTGTTAGATTCAAGGAATCCATGGCATCCAAGGAAGCCAATTTTCTTGAAGAGGACGAGTTGGAAAATAACTAGATGGTGTTTTGAACTAATAAAAAAGGATAAAGGAATATGGCTTGTTGGTTAATATTTGTAAGGACCCGGACTTATGGAGCCACAACCTAGTCTAGGCATTAATAAACCTTGATTATTGCACACATATTTCCATTATCATTAGTGATGGAGATATTATGCCTTGGGGTGATGTAGTGATTTAGAAATAATTGTGAACATGATGATCACAGTGAGGTCCGTGCTCGCGACATGGACACCTCGTCAATTGAAATAATAGGTTTCAAATACGTGCTTTTATATATAATTTTTTAACTATGTTCAGCTTGGCACTCGGCTAGGGGTTTCACAATTCTAAGATATGATTCAAGTTTTCTTGTTGTCCACATTTTGAGGATGGAACGTCCAACTAGGTTGATGGAGGAGTCATTCCTATTAGCATCTCTGTAAATTTTCTTACCATTTAGGGTAAGGAGCTCCAAGGAATTGTGGTTAGACATCTTTTACCAATATCTATTTGGCAAAGAGTTGAACTCAATGCAATTTATTTCTCTCATATAATTTGGAGAATAATGGCCCATGTGGCGGGAACCATTGGAGAAAGGATTCCATGGGAGGAGTGAATAGCCATAAAATGTTCCCTTTGGCCATGAGAAATTCGAATTGGAAATCATCCAAACAATTCTAGAATTTGGCATCTCACACCCATTGTTCCTTGAGAAAGAATGCATGCAGAATAATCCTATAACCATCACTTTCTCTTCCTAATTCTTGTGTTTTAGGATTGTAGAGAAAAGATGTAGCAGTGGTATTACTAGTTAGAGCTACGAAAGATAGAGAATCTTTTTCCACATTATAGGAAAAACAAAGAATGTAATTATCTTGAACTTTGTTAACAACCCTTGGATGTAAAGGAAAATATAAAGGCACTTTGCATATTCAAAATAGGTCCTTAGCATTAGAGAAAGTTGCTTACTCCAGTGAAGCTTGTTATGGCTTCAACAATAGTTTATGATGTTAACGGGTTTGTAAGGTTCATTCCTTCAAAATGACTAAACTTTGAATCAAAGTTGGAGGACCATTAACACCACGAATATATATATATATATATATATATATATATTATAACAACCAGTTAATTTCATATCCCTTGACCATATCTACATGTTATAACAATGTATATGACATATCCAAACTAATAGAAAACCCAAACATGCTACGAAAGACACCCAAATTAGCGATCCCTAATCCCTGTGTCTTTGAGGCAAATATCAATTCGATCATTTTCTCTAAGGCATTTGAAGCATACATATCACTATAATGTACAAATTCACTATGAAAACATACTTATAAAATTCAAGGCATCTATGATGATATTACTGAAGATGTCCAAATCCAGTAACTCGTCCAAATCTAGTAACTCTTCTCTGTTGAAAAATGTGAGTTCTTGTGGACATCTCCTATGCACGAAAAAATCATAGGAACAACTGAAGACTCGACTTGGCATATTATCTACCATATTGGGAAATTAAACCACTCGTTTCTTGTTACTTCATAGTAGATAAATGAAACCTTGTTTTAGAGCAGGTAAATGAACTTGCATTGCTAAAGACACCGGTTTCAGAGCAGATATATGAAATGAACTCGCATTGCTAAAGACCGAGCTCTTCAATTACTGAATTTTTTAAATCTAGTTTTCCTCCAAATTAAGTAAATATGAAAATTTTGACAAATTTAATAACGTAAAGTTGAGATCTATTTAAAATAATATAAATTAACTACAAACAATTCACTGTTATATAATATAGATTTTTTTTTATAATAAACTTAATGTTAAAATCTATCTAAAATCACAAAAAACAAACTTCAAATAATTCATGATTATAAAATATAAATTTACCTATTTTCATTTCCTCCACTCTCCCTTATCACATCCCATAACCCCTAATGTGTTTAATCCCTTAGCCAAGGGGGGCCAAGGGTGTAGTTGTAGGGGCATTGGGAGCAAATTTGGGGGCTCACAGCATTAGGAAAAGTGGAATGGCATGACCAAAAAGGTTGTGGGGGGGCATGTTATGGTGTATTGAAAGGGGAAAGGGGACACAAGGGTAGCATGGATGGTAGAAATCAAAGGTAAAATCATGGTCTACTAAGATCTATAATTCCGCATGAACATTTGTCCACAATCTAGAAGAAACCATGAAAGTATGAGCATCTTAAGAAATAAACTACTCAAGGCACGGACGATCATATGGGAAGAAGATTGTTCTTTAGTAGCCCTACAAAAACAGGATTTGTTAAAACTACTTAAAATTGATGAAGGGGGTGTTGGGAATGCTCAAATTTCACACCTACAACAACAATCACCATTCAATAATAAGAAAATACATAAATTATTGAGTTGGAAATTAAGCCTCATAAGCCTTATTCCGTGCATTTTGATGGTGATCATATTTATGATTCAGATGATTCAAATGAAGAGCAAGCTACAAGCACATACCTTAGACAACCATAAGAATAAAAACTATGCCTAGAAAATAAAGGTAAGAAGCTTTCTAAAATTTGACCATATACATTTCTTTTCATAAAGAAATCAATATTCTTTCAAAAGGCCCAAAGCTGAAGAATCAAGAAATAGTGATGGATGCCTTATAGAAGAAGATATTTTCAACTGGCACAAGGAATTCTATATTAAAAATTTCCATGATAGATTTCACCAAGTTGTACAAATTTTTGTGAACCAACTACAATAATGGCCCAAGAAATATTGACATGCAACACCAGAGGTCTGTAGGATGAGGGGAGAAGAGCTGACACATTCACTATCAATAGGGGCCCAAAGACATAGGAAAACCTAGAGAAATATGTTTGCAGATCTATAGCTCAGAGTCGACAACATTAATCCTTAGTTGAGAAATTCATCAAAATGAATAAGTTTCAATCCATTGGAATTCAAGGAGAATCTAGGAAAAATAAAGTAGACAAGGAGCTAAAATATATGTTGACTACTAGAGAATTGTATTTTAGTATCTTCAAAACAAAATTGCAAAAGACAATCTCTAGTGACACACTGTGGAATCCTAAAAGAAACAAGTACTCATAGACTCTTTCATGGTCTCACTGAAGAAAGATGTACAAGCCCTCTCACAGAGCATGTTAGAATATTATGTCATCATGGAAGGGTTCTTACCCAATAGGATTAAGATGATTTACTCTTATTATAGAATCTTTGTAGCTTATTTTAAGAAGTACTAGGGATCCCTATGGAAGATCTAATCACATTATACCAGCTACATTTTTTAGTCTCTAAAATTTTTCCAATTATTTTCCTTAATTTCATTTGAAAATAATGAGAATATGAATAGATTGTACATTCTCAATGCAATCCCTAGAGTCCCTAGTGGAAATTACTATTGCAATCTGCAAGTGATGTAAAATTACTTGTAAGAATAACTTTTGAGTTCATGAACTTCTTTACTTTTGAACTTTGAAGTATCTAAGTAAAATATGTAGAGTTTAAAAGATAGGATCTAGGAAGTTGGTGTATGCTATATCTATTGAAAAATAATATTGATAATGTTAGTGTCAGTGTCTTCACACTTCCATCAATGATCAAATTGCTCTTTTGCATGCATATTAGGTGTCTCATCCAATCAGCTGCATTCCATTAGGTCACGGATCAATTGATGGTAGTGGCTTCATGCCAATTTCCCTCATGGCATTCACATGCTGACCTATTCACACAACTTGTTTACTCATTCACTATCATCCTGTTTCATTTCATCCATAAAAAACTAGTTTTAGGGTTTAGTCTCACTAGGTCTTAGGGTTTGTCATCGTGGTCATCCTAGTAGAATAAGAAGATCAGCAGGCACATGAGAAGGATAAAGAATTTCATAAAGTCATAAATTTACTTCTATCATGTTCAATAAAATTTTTTTACCTGAAAACTCTGTTTTGAGGTGAAAACAAGGTTTTTTCCATTATTGTAAAAATTTCATGTAATTTAAATGTTTCTATATGTAATAAGTATTCAATAGCTATTCCTGGTGACTTGGTGACAAGGTCAACTCCTGCCATTACAAAAAGTCAATGTATAAGTTCACCTACAAGAAGGCAAAAGTCCAAAAGTAAGTGAAATAGAGAAGTTTCGAAAAAGCTGGCAAAACATTAGAATAATGGGTCTTGATTAGTGAAAAATTAAATGAGAGGGATATAAAAGCCAATTCATCTGTTTTAAGTCTTCATTGTTGAAATTGAACAAGCCAAAGGGAGAAAATCACATTTTTGAAGAAAGAAGGAAAAACAGGGGAAAAAATCCAGTCATCTGGCTGGTGTTGTGCACCCGTGCCTTGGTGCTGCACATTAAAACGGTGTTGCGCATCTGTTATAGGTTTGCTATTGAAATTTGGTCTGGCGCTCCACATTAAAACTGCGTTGCGGACCTATTCCCTGGTGTTGTGAACCTGTTAAAAGAAGCTATAATTTCCTCAAGACACCTCCAAACTTCCTAAAATCAAATTGATGCATGTTCCAAGTAAGTAGATCACTCCTTGTTACTGAAGAAAGTTATATTTGGTGGCTTTGATGTATTTGGTTTCCTTGAGATCAAACCCTAGCTAGTTGCTAAATCATCTCTTACAAGTTATTGAAGGTCATTTGCTCTTATTCCTCACTCCATTCATATTGAGCTTGTCAAATCCCATTCCCTCTCCCTAAATCATCAAAATTCACTCCCCAAATCCCACTCCCATTTACCAAACCCTAGCCCTATACCCTATTCCAAAACACTAACTCCCACATCCTACTCTTTCATTACATCCACTTCACTACCAAACCCCTCATTGCACATTCATAATACCATTCACTCCCCTCATTTCCCAAAAGAAACCCTTCCTCCTAGCATTCACTTCCTTATAAACATTGTTTACTTCATATTTTCAAATCTCTTCATACTCATCTACTTTCACTTCAAATTTCATAAGCATGGAGACAAATTCAGATTGTGAGAGGGAAGAGGAAACTCCCAGTGATTCTTCTAGAGAAGTTCATGTACCAAGGAAGCCACACAAAGGGGGAGAGACCATCCGGGAGGAGACGACCACTCTTACAGAATTACTTGCTTTCCCTCTTGCTGTAACTATCTTTAAACAATAGTATTGTTATCAGTTTTGTGAAATGGTAGAGCGGGTCAGATTTCATCATGAGCTTGCTAGGTTGTTTGTTATTCATTTCCACAATGGCCAGGTGAACCTTGCTGGCATCTCTTTCACCTTGATACCTGCCACCATTTCAGCAACAATAGGCATCCCTAATGTAGGTGAACAGTGGAATAAGGGGCAGCATCTGGGCAGGGAACATTATGAGCCTTACATTAAGGATGGATATCACAGGCAAATCAGTAGGGTTTTTCCTTTCAAATACTTGCCGAAATCTTATGCTCCTCTTATGAAAATCATCATCAAGTATTTCACCTATGAAGGAAGGTTTTCCTGCCTATATACATGTCATATCAGGTTGTTGATGCATTTCACAATAGTAAGGATGATGAACCTCCCATATTTTATATGCAGGAATATTAAGAAGATGGTTCACTATGTGCAAAGGAAATCCTTTCCTCAACAGTTCAATAGCATTTACCACTTCTCATTGATTAAAGTTGTTGTCTTACATAAGCTAATCTTGTTGAACACACAATTGGATACCTTTATTAACCATGAGAATTTCAAAGGCCTTTAGGTGATTCCATTAGTGCCTCAAGAGGAAGGAGGGCCATCAGAACCGCCAGGTGTTCATGAGACTAAAACTACAGGTGTGCTGATGTTTGTCACCTATGAGAGATGCACCAAGAGGCTTTTTGTTACTACCAGGTGAGTATTATCTCCACGAGAGGTGGAAGGGGTCTCGTTTTCTTCACCAGACCATAACCAAATGTTATCTTCACCGAGGGTGAAAGGGGCTTTGCCTTCTTCTCCAACTATACAGGTTGGCCAGTAGTTAATGAACAAAGACAAAGGGAAATAAAAGATGCATGAGGACGTCCTTCCTGAAGGGCAAGACAAAGATTTTATTTTTATTGAGGAAGATGTCACTGATTTGGGCTCTCAAAGCTCAAGACTCGTGGACATGATTATCAAAGAGGAGGTTGAAATACAAGCCTTATGACTTGACCTTGAGAGGGCCAAATGGATCATCAGCTTTGTTGAGCAGGAAAGCAAGCAACTCACAGATAAGTAAGTTATTATGGAGTTGCAAATCATTAGGGAAAATAGGCAAAAGGAAAAGAAGAGAAGGATTAAGATGACCTCCCTTGAGAAAGAAATTGAGGATGATTGAGAATCATGATTGGAGAGGGTGAACATTCACCTAGAGAAGATGCTTGAGAAAGCTAACAAAGAGAACAAAATGTTGTGCCATATGGCCTCTTACTCCCTAACTCGGAACAAAATTTGCAAAACAAGGGTGAAGAGGCTAGAGGCCAAGCTAAAAAGAGATTTGAGGAGAAAAAAAGAGTAAGATAAACTCAATATCTTGGTTGAAGCATCATTGGCTCATAAAATAAATTAACAAGGGTCAACCATGCCAAATTTCAAGAAATTCGGAGAAATTTTTGTCAATTTTGAAAATTTTAATGTGAAAAACAGGCTTCTCTAATAGGTGCGCAGTGCCACCGGCGCTGCACTTTTGTTGTAGATACTTTCTTGCAAAAAAGTTTATATTTTTGAAATCAACATGGAAAGATATGAAATCTCAGAAATGGTTGAGAATTTTGGACAAGTTCTAGGTCTCCAAAAGGGAAAAAGACACCTAAAAAGTGCACTCTCTACCACTTTTTTGCCACACAAGAAGTAGTCTTGGGAGAATCAACCTTTGGAGGTACAAATTCTGAAATTCAAGTTGTTCCAAAACGTAGACTTGCCAATCTTTCCAACGAGCTATCCTACACCTAATTTGGACTCTAGGAAGCTTTCCAAAACTTTCCTATAATAGAGTTGTGCATCAAAATCTTGGCGCTGTGCATCAAATGAACTTTGCCAGTTTTACCTGATCTTCAAGATTTTTCCTAGTTTTCTTGGGAGATCATGTTTTCCTCATTTCTTGGTAATTGTAGGAATGATAAATGATAAATTTGATGTGATATGGTTGAAAATCACTTCATAGGGTAGATATATCATGTTCGAAGTGGTTTTGAGTTGTAATAAATTGGTTTCCTTGGTTTTAGAGGCAAGTTGTTCCACTGCCTATATTCTTGTTCTTAGTTTAGATATGGTTGAAACCACCCCTCTTCTCATGGATTCGACCCTAATAGCTAGCTTGAGTAGTTTCCTTGCCTATATCATGTACTTTTCGATTCATTTTTAAAGGTTGGACTTTGGCAAAAGTGTTGGACTCACTGAACATTTTGTATCAACAGTTTGGGAAGGAATAAAACCAGGTTTCATAGTTATTTTTGTGGTATTCTTGTGACAGTGAGTTTATATATTGTTTCTTCTTTGTAATGATTTTTTTCTGATGTTTTATATGTATCCACATCTCTCTATTTCTTCTAAACTAAATGAATCAAGGTGAATAAACAAAATACACTAGATTTAGAGTGCTTTGTCTTGGGATTGCATTTGGTTTTCAATGTTTTCATTGTTTGAAGAGGATTCATAGTTTCTTATGCCCTCCTCAGCTCCTCAACTATCTACTCCACCATCTCAGATCCATTACTAGTACATAAACTCTTGTCTACCTCACGCCACAGGACATGAATGTATCCCTGAGTTGATTTCCCAGATCCAATTTGCCTTCTCCAATTGATCCAGCAACAAAAACCTAAAATCAAACCAGAAACCCTAAGCTAGTATACCTAGCCTAAAATTTACATTAAATTCAGTCATCTCAAGCCCTAATTGCCAATATCCTACTTGAGATTGACAAGGAGAGAGCCCTCTCCTGAGCTGGTAGGGCTAGCTACCAGGTTAAGCGTAGTTTGATGTTACACTAGACCTAGCTTCCTTCAACCTAAGGTAGATTTAGGCACTAACATAATGGCAACCACACTGGGGAAGATGTGATAGATCTTCTCTGAGAAAGATGATTCAAGTTGCAGATCTGATTAATGATGGTGGACAATAGTTAGACACATATGAAGGTTGAAATCATCTACCTGATGTCTCCAATGTTCAAGATCCTGAGCTTCAACTTCACTGCCAAAGAATCCAGTTTTTAGAACGTTGATGGTAATCGTCGATGACACGGTATGTGGCAAATCCATTATCTAGTGAAATGCTGTTTATTTTAAGGGATGAGATAGAAAAATTTTAGATTGATCAGAGTTTTTTAACATCATTGTTTCTTAGCTTGAAATCTAGGTGACTCACACCTGAGAATAAATATTGTTTTCTTGGCTTACTATTTGAAATATTGGAAAATGAAATTGAATTATTAGATGTTCAAATTAAATCACATGAATTCAAAGACCCTAAACAGTTCTTGGAAACTCTTCTTCCTGCCAAATAGGAAAAGATAAGGATGCCCTTGGATGGTTGGATTGAAGGATGTTATGATTTACAGCGAGGATGTGACAATCTTCAGCTAAGAGCATATGTTAATGAGCTAGGGGAGCAGATATAATCTAGTTTCTATGATCCCATAGTAGAATATATGGAATATATTTTTAAGTTGAAAGAAAAACCAGGTTGCCTTTTACAAAGCTAGAGGTACTATGGGTATATACTGCTGGTAGGATTTCCAATTATCTTCTAGTTCAAACACTATCAAAAAACAACATCGTTTTCACCATTACTTCATTGGTTGATATGGCATTAGAACATCACTTGATCTATTGGTTTTGCAACAAACTAGGGTAGATTTGTAAATAAATAAGCTACCCAAGGCAACATTTCAGTTTCTGATATTTGTTATTTACAGGTTACAGTATGTGTATGTTTGGATTGGTATGAGTTGTTTTCAGTTTGCAGCTATTTGACTCCATATTGCGCAATGGATGAAGGCACTAGTCCACTTTTCCAAAGATCTATGGTTGTTGGCACCTCCCATGAGCTACAATCCCCATTGAAGCCAATGTTAGTGTCAGTGTCTTCACACTTCCATAAGTGATAAAATTTCTCTTTTGCATGCATATTACGTGTCTCATCTGATCAGCTGCATTCCGTTAGGTCATGGATCAACTAATGGTAGTGGTTTTATGTCAATTTCCCTCATGACATTCACATGTTGACCTGTTCACATGGTTTTTTTTAGTCAGTCACTGTCATCCTGTTTCATTTCATTCATCAAAAAACATTTTTAGGCTTTAGTATCACTATGTGTTAGGGTTTGTCATCATGGACATCCTAATTGAATAAAAAGGTCAGCAAGCACATGAGAAGGATAAAAAAGTTCATAATGTCATAAATTTAGTTCTGTCATGTTCAATAATTTTTTTTTACCTCAAAACAGAAAACAAAGTTTGTCCATTATTGTGAAAAATTCATGTAATTTAAATGCTTCTATATGTAATTATTATTCAATAGTTGTTCCTAGTGACCTGGTGACAAAGTCAACTCTTTCCATTACAAAAAGTCAATGTATAAGTCCACCTGTAAAATGGAAAAGTAAAAATGTAAGTGAAACAAAGCATTTTTTAAAGCGTTGGCAAAACATTACAAAAGTGGGTCTTGGTTAGTGAAAAATTAAATGAGAGGGATATAAAAGCCAATTCATGTGTTTTAAGTCTTCATTGTTGAAATTGAACAAGCCAATGGGAGAAAATCATGTTTTTGAAGAAAGAAGGAAAAGCAGGGGAAACAATCTAGTCATCTTGCTGGCACTGCACACTTGTGCCTTGGCACTACGCATTAAAATGGTGTTGCACATCTGTTGCAGGTTTGTTGTTGAAATTTGGTCTAGTTTTGCACATTAAAAGTGCATTGCGCACCTGTTCCTTCACGTTGCGGACCTGTTACAAGAAGCCAACATCGCCTCAAGACACGTCCAAACTTCCTAAAAAAACAAATTGATGCATGTTTCGAGTAAGTAGATCACTCCTCCTTGCTCGGGAAAGTTATGTTTGGTGGCTTGGATGTGTTTGGTTTCCTTGAGAGCAAACCCTCGCTAAATGGTTAACACAAACCCTAGCTAGTTGCTAAATCATCTCTTTCAAGTTATTGAAGGTCATTTGCTCTCCTTTCTCACTCTATTCATATTGAGCTTGTCAAATACCATTTCCTCACCCTAAATAATCAAAATTCACTCCCAAAATCCCACTCCCATTTACCAAACCCTAGCCCTATACCGTATTCCCAAACCCTAACTCCCACATCCTGCTCTTTCATTACATCCACTTCACTATCAAACCCCTCATTCCACATTCATAATACCATTCACTCCCCTCATTTCCCAAAAGAAACCCTTCCTCCTAGCATTCACTTCCTTAAACACATTGTTTACTTCATATTTCAAAATCTCTTCATACTCATCTGCTTTCACTTCAAATTTAATAAGCATGGAGACAAATTCAGATTATGAGACGGAAAAGGAAACTCTCAGTGATTCTTCTAGAGAAGCTCATGAACCAAGAAAGCCATACAAAGGGGGAAAGATCATCTGGGAGGAGCCCACCACTCTTACATAATTACTTTCTTGCCCTCTTGCTGTAACTAGCTTTAAACACCAGCCTTGTTATCAGTTTTGTGAAATGGTAGAGAGGGTGAAATTCCATCATGAGCTCGCTAGGTTGTTTGTTATTCATCTCCACAATGGCTAGGTGAACCTTGTTGGTGTCCCTTTCACCTTTACACCCGGCACCATTTCCGTTGCAACAGGCATCCCTAATGTAGGTGAACAGTGGAATAAGGGGAAGCATGTGGGCAGAGAACATTATGAGCCTTACATTAAGGCTAGGTATCATAGGCAAATCAACAGGGTTTTTCCTTTCAAATTCTCGTAGAACTCTTATGCTCTTCCCATGAAACTCATCATCAAGTATTTCACCTGTGAAGTAAGGTTTTCCCGCCTATATACATATCATATGAGATTGTTGATGCATTTCACAAGAGTAAGGATGATGAACCTCCCATATTTTGTATGCGGGAATATTGAGAAGATGGCTCATTATGTGCAAAGGAAACCTTTTCCTCAGCAACTCAACAACATTTACCACTTCTCACTAATTAAAATTTTTGTCTTGCATTAGCTAAGCTTGTTGAACATACCATGGGATACCTTTATTGCCCATGAGATTTTCAAAGGCCCTCAGGTGATTCCATCAGTGTCTAAAGAGGAAGGAGGGCCATCAAAACAACCAAGTGTTCATGAGACTAAAACTACAAGTGTGTTGTTGTTTTTCACCTATGAGAGAGGTACTAGTAAGCCTTTTGTTGTTGCCAAGCGAGTACTATCTCCACCAGAGGTGGAAGGGCTCTTGTTTTCTTCACCACGCCACAGGTAAATGTTATCTTCACCTAGGGTGAAAGGGGCTTTTCCTTCTTCTCCAACTATACAGGTTGGCTAGAATTCAAAGAGAAAAGACAAAGGGAAACAAAAGATGCATGAGGAGGTCCTCCTTCAAGGGCAAGACAAAGATTTTATTTTGATTGAGGAAGATGTCACTGATTTGGGCTCTCAAAGCTCATGACTCAAGGACATGATTATCAAAGAGAAGGAGGCTGAAATACAAGCCTTATCACTTGACCTTGAGAGGACCAAATGGATCATCAACTTTCTTGAGCAGTAAAAGAAAGCAAGTGACAGGTAAGTAAGCTATTATGGAGCTGCAAATGATTAGGGAAAATAGGCAAAACAAAGAAGAGAAAGATCAAGATGACCTCCTTTGAGCAAGAAATTGAGGATGATCGAGAATCATGGCTGGAGAGGGTGAATACTCACCTGGAGAAGATGCTTGAGAAATCCAACAAATAGAAGAAAATGTTGCGCCATATGGCCTATCACTACCTAGCCTGGAACAAAATTTGCAAAGCAAGGCTGAAGAGGCTAGAGACCAAGCTAAAAAGAGCTTTGAGGAGCAAAAAAGAGCAAGATAAACTCAAGATCTTGGTTGAAGCATCATTGGATCATCAAAGAACTTAACAAGGGTCAATCATGCCAAATTTCAAGAAATTCGAAGAAATTTTTGTCAACATTGAATTTTTCAATGTGAAAAATAGGATTTTCCGTGGCGCTGCGCTTTTGTTAGGGACACTTTCTTGCAAAAATGTTTATATTTTTGGAATCATCATGGAAAAATATGAAAGCTCAAAAATGGCTAAGAATTTTGGACAAGTTCTAGGTCTCTGAAAGGGAAAAAAATCTCCTAAAAAGTGACCTCTCTGCCACTTTTTTGCCACAGAGGAAGCAGTCTTATGAGAATCAATTTTTGGAGGGGCAAATGGACTTCAAATTCAAAAATTCAAGTTGTTCCAGCAAGTAGACTTGCTAAGATTTCCAACGAGTTATTCTACACCTAATTGGGACTCTAGGAAGCTTTGCAAAGTTGGCTTAGAATAAGCATTGTGCATCAAAATGTTGGCGTTGTGCATTAAATGAATTTTGCCACTTTTGCTTGATTTTCCAGATTTTTCGCAGTTTTCTTAGGAGATCACTTTTTGCACATTTCTTGGTAATTGTAAGCATGGTAAATGATGAATTTGATGTGATATGGTTGAAAATCACTTCATAGGGTAGATACATCAAGTTCCAAGTGGTTTTGAGCTGTAATGAATTGGTTTCCTTGGTTTTAGAGGCAAGTTGTTCCACTGCCTATATTCCTGTTCTTAGTTTAGATATGGTTGAAACCACCCCTCTTCTCATGGATTTGACCCTGATAGCTAGGTTGAGTAGTTTCCTTTCCTATATCATGTACTTTTTGACTCATTTGTAAAGGTTGGAATTTGGTAGAAGTGTTGGACTCACTAAACATTTTGTATCAACAGTCTGGCAAGGAATAAAACCAGGTTTCGTAGCTATTTTTGTACGATTCTTGTGACAGTGAGTTTATGTGTTGTTTCTTCTTTATAATGAGTTCTTTCTTATGTTTTATATGTATCCACATATCTCTCTTTCTTCTAAACTAAATGATTCAAGGTGAATAGAGAAAATATACTAGATTTACAGTGCTTTGTCTTGGGAATGCATTTGGTTTTCAATGTTTTCACTGTTTGAAGACGATTCATAGTTTCTTATGCCCTCGTCAGCTCCTCAGCTGTCTACTCTAACTTCTCAAATCCATTTCTAGTACATAAACTCTTGTCTACCTCGCCCCATAGGACATGGTTGTATCCTTGAGTTGATTTCCCAGATCCAATCTTCCTTCTCCAATTGATCCAGCAACCAAAACCTAAAATCAAACTAGAAACCCTGAGCTACTATACCTAGCCTAAAATTTGCATTAAATTCAGTCATCTCAAGCCCTAATTGCAAATATCCTACTTGAAATTGACAAGGAGAGAGCCCCCTCCCAACCTGGTAGGGCTAGCTACCAAGTTAAGCGTGGTTTGATGTTACCCTAAACCTGCCTTCCTTCAGCCTGAGGTAGATTTAGGCACTAATAGATAATACCGAGAAGGACACTGATAGAATTGTGATTCAACATACATTATGATTCTGCTTTAGACTAGTATAATATATTTTCGTTTATGTGTGCATTCTGTGATATTTGTTACTATAAGTCAACATAGCATTTTGCAAGCTCGATAACTCTCGCTCACATTGTTACTAATTATTTTTTGTTTATTTATTCAATTAGAATTTGTTAGAATAGTGAATGAATATTATTTATTTTATCTAATAAGTTAACCATTATAGTGTTTCTAAATCAACTAAATGTTTTCTTTCTTCATCTATTTTAATGTTTATTTCTTCTTGTCTTGATCTATCTTTCAACATATAGTTAGTTTACAATAGTTTTATTTATGGAGTTGGATAGATTTATTTGAATTTTCATGCTCCTTTTTGTGACAATCATCTAATATTTCATAGAATTCAACAAACCAAGCATGGTTGTTGGGAAAGAATACAAATGGGTCCCTTATCCAAAATGGTGTGAGGCCTTATTAAAACCTCATACTAGAGATAACCATTGTGACTGTTACAGGGTCACTTATCCCTATCAATAATGAATTTTGCACTAGAAGGGGGGACTAATTGCATGGCTGTCAAGAATTCGCGTTCATACTATGCAAGCATTCCCGATGAATAAAATCTCTCCCAGCATCCACATACTTCTTTTACCTATACTAAGCATATTGGCAAGGAAACCAATTACAAAGATGTTCCCAGTAATGAAAATTTATGTTATGTGACTTCCACTAAGGCTAATTCCCTTGGGCATATTACTCGTTCTATTACTCCTTGTAGCACAGGAAAAGGGATATCAGAAGACTAGTGACCAAAGAGAATGTTTTAGTTGACTCTGTCAAAGATATTATTGAGCATTCTTTTAAAATAAATCGCTAGTCCTTTTGATTATATAACTGTAACTCCATCTAGTTCTCTACCCTCTACACACATACAATATGATATTGATGGTGAAAATACAAATCAAATTAGGACATCATACTAGATATAATGGCTTGTAATCACCAACTTTAATGGATGTCCCAAGGTGCCCTCAACCTTGGAGGAAATTTTCATGATCTTCCTAAACAACCAAAGAGGATCCTACCAAAGTTTGATCTTCATAATTCTATCACTCTTGAAGACCAAATAAAGAAATTCTATATAGCCTTTTGCCTGATGAATGTGTAGCTCGAGGATGTGGTATATAGGTTTTTTCCTTAAACCTCCAAGAGAAAAGCATCCACATAGTATTATAATCTACTTATTACTTCTATATCTACTTGGGATTCCCTTAATAAGGTTTTGGTTAACGAATTTGGTTAGGATTAATCACGATCTATCCTTCTCAAATAAATTATTGTAATGAATATTGAGAAGAAAGAAAAGGTGAAGGAATTTGATTGTTAGGTCCCTATAATACTAGTGATTACCCCATTAATATTGTAGTTGTATCCCTTATTAATATTGTTGTGCCCCTATTGTCCACATATTTTTATTACTGTGCCCCACAGAATCCCTCTATTGTTATTTTTGTGGCTTTATATTATTATTGTTAGGTCGCTTGGGTTAATTATGACTCCTTAGGCTCCTATATATAAGAAAGGAGGTTTTGTCATTTGAATCGTCCAAGAATTGTTCATTTGTGTAATGTAAAGGAGGTTGCCCCCTCGAAGAGGTTGAATTCTAAGGCGTTCATCTCTCTTTTCTATCTTTTTGTGAGCTAGTTTCACAACATTTGGTATCAAAGCTTTCGATTCTAGGGTTTCGCTGCTCCGAATAGGTCATCATGGAATTTTCGCTATAACTTTTTTTCTATGGTGTTTCTGAAGCGAAAAAAAAAATCCATTTGAGATGAAATGACACTAAACCTCGTGTCTGAATTTCAGAGCTTTTTGCACTATATTTGCGGATATATGATCTGAGGAAGTTGGTCTTTTTGCAGACTCCTCAATTACATTACAAACAAGTGACATAGGGAAAATCATCATAACTTTCTCTCTAAGCATTGGATTGAAATTTTGTAAGAAGGTACATGAATAGGACGGACTATAGTTTCTTGTATATATTTTTCAATTCCAAAGGTTGAAACAGGGACACGCGGCACGCCGTACAATTTCGCTCTACTGAACTAGTCTATAATTAGGTCAATGTGGGAGATTCGGCATAACACTTCCTTGGAGAATCCAATTTGGATCAGACTGGTGGCATTGGAAAGAGAACATAGAGGGCTATTGTAGATCACAATTTCAGAGCTAGATGAGCCGAAATTACAGAGATACATTAGAGGCAATATCAAGCTCCTACAAAGTGAAAAAAGGTGTGTAGATTTTTTTAAACTTTTTCTTAAGATTGGTTTGAAAAATTATTCTGAAGGAATTCAAAGGGCATAGTAGAGCATTATTATTGGTAACCGATGCCCCGAGGAAAGAAAATTCAAACACCCAGTAAGCAACCTGAAAGCTCTAGCATGACTCATGAAGGAGAGGAAGAAATGCTACATGATATATCCAAATTACAAGACCAGGTGCAACAAATGTCACTCTCACAAAAGCCAAAAGAAGCTAAGATAAATGGCATGGAATCTAAGATAAAAGGCATGGAAGCTAATATGGATGATTTGAAGACAAGCATGGCAGATGTGAAGATAGATTTGAAGACAGATTTGATAAATTTTCTAGAAGAAATACTTACTAATGGTGAAAGGGTAGTAAAGGAAACTCATGATGCGAACAAAAGAAATGTTAATCATGATTTCATAGACTCTAATGTTGTATTTAAGAACCACCATATTCCAAAAATAGATATGAGGAAGTTGGATGGCAAGGCTCCTGCAACATGGATATTACAGATGGAGCAATTTTTCAGTCTCAATAGTGTGCAAAACACACAAAAGGTACATATTGCAACTTTATATTTGGAACCAAATCAATTTGTATGGTATAAATGGCTTTGTTCTCATAAGCAAATTATCACTTGGGTAGTTTTTACAGAAGAATTGACAACACATTATGACGATACAAAAAGCAACACTTTTTTCAGCCAATTGATAAGTCTCAAACAACAAGGTTCAATAATGGAGCACATTCAGGAGTTCCAAAAATCGAACATAAGGGTAAAAAATATTCCATACGAGAATAGGATTGATGTGTTAATAGGGACTTTAAAGGATAATATCCAACATGATGTTGGCCTTTGGGAACCTGATTCATTAGAGAAGGCATTCAGGTTAGAAAGAAAAATGGAAGGCAAAATTATGGCAACCAGGAAGCATACCAGTCACAACTATAAAGATGGCAGTGTTGTTACCCCTAGCCTTCCACAACCTATAAGGTTAACACCACAATAATTGGAAGAAAAAAGAGTAAAAGGGCTTTGTTACAGTTGTGATAGAAAATACACTAAAGGTCATAAGTGTGCAGAGAAGAAATTATTCTACATTGATTGTGAAGAGGAAGAAGAAAAGGAGCAGGAAAGGTCAAAGGAAGAGGATATACTCCAGGAACAAAGCCTAGATAAAGCGAAAATGAGTCCAACCATATCTTGTAATGCATTGGCTAGAATTACCACTCCGCAAACCATCAAGATGGAAGGAAAAATCAAGAAGGAAAAGGTAATAGTGTTGATTGATTCAGGAAGTACCCACAATTTTATTCATTGTAAGGTAGCAAAAGAATTGAATTTCTTCCTATATCCAGCACCAAAGTGTCAATTTATGGTTGCAAATGGAGGAATGATAAATTTCTCTAGAAAGTGCCATAATATCAAGCTATCCATGGGAGAATATGTATTGACTAGCCCAATGCTTTCCATTCCAATGGGAGGCACTGATGTTGTACTAGGAGTCCAATGGCTACAGTCCTTGGGTACAATAGCTTTTAATTTTCAAGAACTTTTCATGAAATTTTCTATGGAAGGAAAGGAAGTTGAATTAAAGGGAATTACAGGGAAATGAAGAAAGATTATCAACTCTAACGGTATGAAAAAGCTTCTAAAAAAGGAACAAAGAGGTGTAATTGCGCAATTATGTTCACTAGATGTTTCCACATTAGAATCACCTATTTCTCCATATCTCCAAAAGCTCTTGGACAATCATTCCAAGGTATTTGAGACTCCCAAAGGTCTCCCACCTATTCGTGATCATGATCATGCTATTCATCTGATTCTAAGAAGTGTTCCTCCAAATACCAAGCCGTACAGATATCCCTATGCCCAAAAGAGTGAAATTGAACGTATGGTTGCAGAAATGCTAGAGCCTGGTATAACTCAACCTAGTCATAGTTCTTTCTCTACTCCCGTTGTATTGGTGCACAAGAAGGATGGATCATGGTGCATGTGTCTGTATTATAGGGAGCTCAAAAAGCTCACTATTAAAGATAAGTTTCCCATTCCTGTCATTAATGAACTACTGGATGAATTGCATGGATCAATTTACTTCACCAAGTTGGATCTTCATTCAGGATATCATCAAATCAGAATGAAGACTGAAGACATTCCCAAAACAACATTTAGAACTCATGAGGGTCATTTTGAATTTTTGGTCATGCCTTTTGGCCTTACCAATGCACCTTCTACATTTCAAGGTTTGATGAATTTGCTTTTCAAACCCTTCCTTAGAAAATTTGCGTTAGTATTTTTTTATGATATACTAATCTACAACAAGTCTTGGAAGGATTATGTTGAACATGTTGACAGGGTGCTACAACTATTGGAGGAGAAACAATTATATGCAAAAATATCCAAATGTTTCTTTGGAGTACAAGAGGTGGAATATCTGGGTCATATTGTATCTCATGATGGAGTTAAGGTAGACCCTAGCAAAATTAATGCCGTTAAGGAATGGAAAAACCCCACATCCATATATGTGAGGATTTCTCCGGTTGACAGGGTATTATCGTAAATTTGTTAAGAATTATGGGAGAATAGCAGCACATCTAACAACATTATTGAATAAAGATGCATTTTCATGGACTCTAAAAGCAACAAAGGCCTTCCAACATCTTAAAGAGGCAATGTGCCAGGCAACGATCTTAGCTACACCGGACTTCACAAAAACCTTTATTGTGGAATGTGATGCTTCCTGAAATGGAATTGGTGATGTTCTAATGCAAGATGAAAGACCCATTGCTTTTGAAGGTCGTCCAATCAAGGGAAAGCTTTTAGACAAAGCTATTTATGAGAAGGAAATGTTGACAATACTACATGCACTTAAGAAATGGTGACCCTACCTAATGGGAAGACACTTCAAGGTAAAAATAGATCATGATAGCC
>APFE030016996.1:26089-62992 GCA_000404065.3 Pinus taeda
GTATAGCACTTCCTTCCATACAACAACAAAAATGACCCCATTTATGGCACTTAATGGATATCAACCACCATCCATCACATCATATTTAAGAGAAAATTCTAAGGTTCAAGCAGTGGAACATCACATCGAACATCAACAACAAGTCCTCGAACTCTTAAAGGATAACCTCTTGTTGGCACAGAATAGAATGAAACAACAGCCAGATCAACATCGCAGCGAAAGAAGTTTTGATGTAGGTGATCGAGTATTCCTATGACTGCAACCATATAAACAAATGTCCCTCAAGCAAGCTAAGAAGGATAATAAATTATCACCAAAGCATTATGGTCTGTACAAGGTGTTGTAAAAGATTGGTACTATGGCATACAAATTGGAGCTTCCTGCAGCATCACGAGTGCACCCAGTTTTCCATGTTTCATGTTTAAATAAGGTTATAGGTGACAAGCTCCCTGTTCAAACAATATTCCCAAAACTTGGCGAGGAAGGAAAAATTATATTGGAACCGGAAGCAGTCACAGAAGTAAGAACTCGATACCAATTTCGGAGTATCTCATCAAGTGGAAGAACTTATCTGCTGAAGTTTCCACATGGGAGGATGATAATTTTATACAGAAGCATCCAAAACTACTCAAGCATTGAGGACAACACTTTTTTTGAAGGAGAGGGGCATGTTAGGTCCCTATAATACTAGTGATTACCCTAATTACTATTGTAGTTGTATCCCTTATTAATATTGTTGTGCCCCTATTGTCCCCATATTTTTATTACTATGCCCCATAGAATCCCTCTATTGTTATTTTTGTGGCTTTATATTATTATTGTTAGGTCGGCTGAGTTATATTGTGATTCCTTAGACTCCTATATATAAAAAGGAGGTTTTTTCATTTGAATCATCAAAGAATTGTTCATTTCTGTAATGTAAAGGAGGTTTCCCCCTTGAAGAGGATGAATTCTAAGGCGTTGATCTCTCTTGTCTATCATTTTTTGAGCTGGTTTCATAACATTAATCAATGATTCGGTACTCTAATAAATAAGCTCCCTCAAGACTCCCACTCTATCGACCCACTAGCCATGGAATATTACACCTCATCGCTAAATGCTTATATAGCCATGTTTGTTAAAATGAAAGATAAGAACACCTCGAATCATAAATTTGAGGAAGTTATGAAAGTGGAGAATGAAATGTTATACTTTGTAGGGAATACGCCTAAGGACGAGCCTAAGGAAAGCGGGAAGAAGCCTCTAGTGCTGACTAAATGAATGAAGAAAGAATATACATATTTGGAGAGTGTACTCAAAAACCTAAAGAAATTTCAAATGATGTCGTTGACTTGAAGAAGAAACTAGGGAAAAGTTAATCAAGACATATACCTTTCCATGATTTCTAAAAGAAAGCCAAAATCCAATCCGAACTAGTCGTGGTTCATGAGTAAGCCTGAAATTAGATGATTTGGCATTGATAAATTTTGTTCCTATCATCAGGCCAATAATTTTGAGAAAACCTTCCCTCAATGGATAAACTCTATGATGATTGTTATTAAACAACTGCTAGAACAGTAATCATTGTATGATGAGCCATCTCAAGAAGCTAATGAAACCTAGCATAACTGTGGAAGAGGCGATTGAGGGGTCAACTATGTTCTTATGGTATTTGGGGGTAGACACTCATACACATATCATTAGAGAAATATCTTTAGGAAAAGCCCAACCTACCCAAGTAGTCCTGAGAAATTATAATCTTCACAATAGGAGACCTACACTTGATACTTCTCAACCTACCAAAGGAAAATATCTATTAATACAGGGCATATCTACCTTGGGCTCACATACAAATAAGGAAAAAAAGATTCCTACATCTTCTTATGGATACAGAACCTGGTAAATGATCTTGCTCGAGATATATGGAGGGAGTCATAACTATAGATTACATACATTTATTCACAAGAGGTGGTGGTGAGTGTAGACTGAAAGTATTGACCGAGTCGGGCTAAAGCTAATATCTTGTAGTTCAATTGAGGTTCTGAAGAAACCCTGAGTATAAGGGGAAGGGGCATCCATGAAGTCTCCATAATCCAAAGGGGGACTTCATGCTGGTAATTGTAATCCTAGTCATGAGCTAAGGCATGCTAGTCACCAACTATGATAGTGGGTGTTATGAGTTATGCTAGTGGTGTGATGATGAAACCAAATGACCCTGAAGTCAGTTGAGTGCTCAATATGGAGATCAAGTGTAAATGACCTGTCCCAATCAAGCAAGCATAAATGTCCTCAATGAAAGTGGGAAAGCGTGCTGCAGGAGCATATTCTAGAGAGAAACTGACTAAAATGGTTGGAATAAGTTGAAATATATAAATATGATTGAATCTATCAGATAAAATAGAGCCATCCACTATCGAGAGAATGAACAGTATTTCAATCTAGATAGAACTTCTATTTATTCTACACTAATGTTAAGGTAAACTACAACTAGTTGTACTACAACTTCAGATAGTTGGCATATTCATGGATTGAATTGATTCAACTATTATTGAGAACTACAAAGAAGAAGAACTAATGATGGTTTCAGTTAAATTGAAGGTAGTTATAAGCACTACAATCCTCAACTAGGAAAAAATAACTCCATGGTAGAACGGAGCAGTATTCGCAGAGGGGAGGACTCATTTTTGTCCATACTGACAACATTTTCCATTTTGACTAAATACATGTAAATCCATAAATAAATACAAGTAAGCTGTGATTCCTAAAACTGGAATGGTGAGTTAGCCTCCCTGTTCTGTGATTCCAAAGCCTTGAATTGTGAGTTATCCCACCTCTTCGAAAGCCCCCAAGTCATTTCCAATGTTATTTTATCCATGACAGAGGCTCTAATTACATAGAAACTTTCACAGGCCCTAAGAATATTTAAACATATATTGATTTCTCTCAAAATATATCAAAACTCTCCAAACCCTCCCGCCAACCATGCCATTTTCACGGATAGATTATACAAAACCCTCCAAGCTCTCCAGCCAACGACAACAATTTGATGCCAAACGAGCCATATTCATGGACAGATTACATATTTTCATGGAATTTAGAGCCAGGGTAAACGTTTTCATGGAAACATGGTCCCTGGAAAATTTTAGCGATAAGAGTAGCAATCGTTTTCATGGAAACATGTTCCTTGGAAAATTTTCATGGGTAGTTGGTTTTAGTTCTTGGGTGTTCGTGGGCTTTCCTATTGGGCTTTCCTTCATAGCTAATTTTCCACTCTCCCTAATATTCTCGATCATTGCAATCCAAGTTTTGTGGGTAATCTTATTGGTCATTGCAGTCCAAGTTTGGTGGGTATTTAGTTTTCGTTCCTGGGCATTCCTAGGCTTTCCCACCTAGCGAGTTTTCCACTCTCGATCATTACATTGGGTCGAAGTTTGTTTTTAATTGTATGCCACTTTGCACTTTGTTTTTAATTGTATGTGACTTTCCTTTTAGTTGTATGTTTTGGGTATTTCTTTTTTAATTTTATCTAGAGTTTATTATGTTTTTTGTTATTTTTATTTTAAATTTAATTAATATCAATTATTATTTTTAAAGGTTTCTTTATTTATCAATTATCTATTATTAAAAACAATTTAATTATTAATAAAAGTTCATATACTATTGAAAAAAATTAACAAAATTAAATTATTAATCAAGGTTCATATAGGTCCTATATACTATTAAAAAATCTTAACAAATATTTATATAACATTAAAAAATTAATAAAGATTTATATACCATTAAAAAATTAACAATTTAATTTTCTTGAAATGAGTTTCATTTCATCATTTAATTTATCTATCCACTATTACCAAAAATTCATATACCATTAAAAAATTAACAAAGGTTTGTATACCATTAAAAATTTAACAACGATTCATATACCATTAAAAAATTAACAATTTGGTTTTCTTGAAATGAGCTTCATTTCATCACATATTTTATCTATCGGCTAATAAAAACAATTAGATCATTTTTTTCGATAAAAAAAATTGTTATGTTCTCATAGCAAAAGTGTCAACAAAATACATCATTACTGCAACAAAATAAAATGTCACAAGCTTAACGGTTCGCACAAGCCTTGCTCTAAACAGTAAGAAGTCTGAAGAGAATCTAATACAATTGGTGTCTTTGATTATTGTGAGCACAAAAGATCAAATTACAAGTCTCAGAATTACATATTAAAGAGGGGGATTAGGAAGAAACGTGGGAGGTGCAACAAACAAAGTAGCATGTTGATGAATATGATTTTAATCAATGTGTTCCACCTGAGTCTCCAGGGTGCAGAGATGGTCATTTGCGTGTCGAAAATACTGACGTCGAAGATCTTCCACCAAGTCCAGGGTCTTATTCTACATATGCAAGAGATCATTAATATAAACAATCAATTCATTCTTTTCATCATACATCTGCTCCCTCAGTGTATCAATGTTGAGTAGTATGCTATTTAACTAGGTCGTTATGGACTCCAAGGTGACCTGCGCTTCTACGTGGCCTAAGAAGCATGCTTGGGATAGGGCCATGCCCACAGTGAAGTGGTGACTCTCAGTCGACTCAGAGTCTAAAATAGGCTCTCCACGCTGATGGTGTTCATTCATATGTGGGTTGGCACCCTCCCCCTTCGGGCACGCCCTCGATGTTGACGAATACAACCAACACCACCACCATCTGTCACATTACCACAATAAGTGTACCGCCTCACTAGAGAAACACACCGTGAAATTCTGAATTGATAATACTAAAGTAAAACTCCACTTACTGTACCAGATTCATTCAACATCATTAATAATACTATCCTGCTAAGATTAAAGAGCCCGAAGTCCCGAGCACTGACACCATAAGCACAACCAACAAAGAAGAATTAAGGCATGCCATAAGTCCTAAGGTCCACAGAGCTCAAATAGCCCCAGAGATGGCACTTGAAGTCACTCTCCCCTAGCAAACTATTATCAAGTGGAACTTTCTCGAACTAGAGATAAAGGCAGACTAAGGAAAAATTTTTGTCTTCTCTCGACCCATGCATTCTAGTCCTAGAACTAGATTATAATTCGTTACACCAGATAGGGAAATCTTCCCCTACATCCAATGGTCATGCTTGATGCAGGTGTGAATTCCCCTCTCATCCGAATTTGATGGTTTCATCCTATTCTGCTGCCCCACACCACACCCCAAGCCAAGACGTAGAAAAATCACCACATGACCTCATCCTCTCCTGGCGCCCTCTCCTCATCACCCAATGCCTATCAATGATCTCCTACATGAAGTCCCTATGTGGTGTTAAACACTGCTTGCAGGGAGTGGGGTACAGGTTCTGACATCTTTTCAATGCGTTCGTATAGTGGCAAGTGGAGCCCTCTCTAGCTCCTCGATCTAATAATAGTGCACTAGCAAATGGCCTCCAAAATGATGACCCCCATTATGGAACAATAAATTAATCATTAGCAAAGGTTCATATACCATTAAAAAATTAACAATTTGATTTTCTTGAAATGAGCTTCCTTTCATCACTTACTTTATAGCTATATATAATCCACTATTAAAAACATTTAAATCATTAAAAAAGGTTCATATACCATTAAATAATAACTAGGGATGTGATATCTTTTAATCATATATATATGCACTGCAGATGGGTTTAGAGATGCTTGTAGTGAAATGTAACACTTTGGTATTAAAATTGCAGTTTTCCATTTTTGGAGTGACACAATTAAAAATTACTAACATAAATGACTAATTCATATACCTGTTGTACATGTTATTTGGTTGTATTTTTATTTTTTGACTATAATAGTCATTTACAGTAATCATTATTAATTTTGTCACTTATTATCTAGTCATATATTTTAATCATAAAATAAATTAGTCATTTAAGTTAGTCATTTTTAGTTTAGTCATTTATTATGTAGTCGTATATTTTATCCTTGGACAAAATTAGTCACTTAAGTTAGTATTTTTTAGTTTGGTCACTTAAAATTTCTCAAATTTAGTAGTAATTCACTTGAAATAATGGTGACTAACTTTTTTAGTCACCTAGTCACTAATTTCATCATTATCTACTAGTGATTGTCCTAGAAGGACATAGAAGAAAAATGAGTGAGGTTGAAGAATTGAGGTGCATGGAAAGTGGAGGATATGAAGTCCCAAGCCCTGAAAGGCATAATTTCATATTGGAAAATGTAGACCTCATGACACTAAACCATGCTCATGATATTGATGAAAGTATCATCGTTTTTGAATCATAAATTGAGCAAAACAATTACACATTTATAGCCATACATTTGGAGGATTTTAACTTAAATATTTCATGCATGCCATCTAATGAGGACCTAGGAAAGGAGTTTGTGCAGAGAGATAAGCTTAAGTGTGTTAGAGACAACATTTCAATACGAGTAAAAGGGCCCTTAAATCAACCTTCTGAAGGGTTTCTCTATGAATAATATTATGTAAATGTGAATCAAAATCAACACCAAGGAAAACATGATAAGGTTTTCCTTATAAAAAAGAGCACCATTCTTCGAGCCGAAGCCATGATACAAAAATTAGTGTTCTTGGCTCTGGACATGACCTTTTCAATGCTAGAATGAAAATATATTTTTCATGAACCAAAGAGAATATGAATGTGGATGTTTTCACAAGATCTTTAGATGGTGGATTTAATGAAGTTATCAGTGATAAGGAGGGTTTCCCTTCCATAATAGGATAGTTTCGTAGTGATGAAGGAGTTATAGGCCAATTGTTTCTTAGGATATTGATAATTCATGATCCCATGGTATGAAAGCAAGGGAATGAGGACACTAACCCACCAACAACAAGACTTGTGGCTTGTGTGTACTCTTATTTTACCATGTAACTTTTTTTCATCATGACTAAACATGGAAAAGGACATTGCAACCTTGTGATGGTGAAGTGGATTCATTGGATCATTGGTTTTTCCTTAACAAATCTATTTTGGTATGTTCGTATTTGAGGGTTTTCAAAATATCCTTTACAAAGCACTTCCCCCAAGTTAGAGCAATATACTATCTAACAAGTTTCACATGGATTGGCATATATATTCTAGAATCTGGTATACAAGGGGAGTTCTATGAAAGGAAGCCTTTGATGATAAATATTGATAACATCATGATTACAATTTTATTAATATTCCATCACACATGACAAACTCCCATAGAATCCAATGTGATGGTTTTCTAAGAAAAAAGGTATTAACTGCAACATTTTTCTTTGTACAATTAAAATGGCCTTGGAAAGACAATGCAACTCATATTTTGTAGCCTCCCTTATCAGTTCAAAGGAATATAAAAGGTTTCTCTCATAATCATGATATCATATTCAATAGGAAGGAGGTTCCTTGATACATACCAACATTTATTACGTCATGGAGATGAATAAATGAAGCGTAATTGAAGGTTTGAGCTTAGCCAAAATGCAATGTTAGCACACAAATTGTTATTACATATTGTAGCATGTCCTTTTAGATCTGTTGAATGAGTATCATCTTATAATATTCTGGTACAAGTTGGCACTAATATGACTCGGCAAGTGCCCAGTGTAGACCTATGTAGAACTCTTATATTACAAAGTTTCCCACTAAACTAATTAAGGATAACTTTGTTGTTGAACAATTACAAAGATTGACAAAGTAAACATATATTGAACTGAAATTTGTTTGTTGTATTTCTGACCACAGAAGAAAGGGTTGTTGGCATTATTAAATGTATTGATATAAAATTAATTCAATGCAATGGAAGTGGTTACATACATTGTAAACAAGAAACAACTTCTCCATACGCAAGATCCATTCGTAGATTTGCTAACGAATAGTTCACTAGTTGCATCTTTTTTTTCTTTGCCTTTGAAATCATCACATGTGCCTAGAAACCTAGAAAAAACTCACCCAATTATAGTAAATTCATCTTGTTTCTTGACCTCAACTCTGTGTTGTGTTATAAATCTGATATTGAGAATAGTATAAATAGATGCCCAGTGATGCATTGTAAATAGAGCAGGCCATGAAATTACTTATTGGAGCATTGTATTGCCTACCTAGTTATAAGAATGGACTTTCATGATTAGAGTATGAAGCCTGAGGTGATTTTCAAGGTAAAGGGAGGAAAGAACTGAGAGCACCATCTGAGAGGGATGAATTTCCTCTTCCACACGACAACTTTTCATCTTTTTATAGTCTCAGGCTCTCTGCATGGATCAAATATTATTTCCTTCATTTTGAGCTCTTGAATACATATACTTATATCCCTAGAAGTAAACCTGTAATTACGATTTTCCCATTCTACAATGGACTTGGAATTAGCAAGGTGCAAATGTCTATACGCTATTATTAGTATCAACCTTGACTACTACCTTTAAAGCAACATCATGGTTGTGTCCAATAATTATATTTCATCCTCCGACATATTTTCCATGAATGCCTTAACAAATTCCACCAAAATAGCTCCATGTCTTCAATATATCAATCACACAGTTTTTCAAATTTCATTGTTTGTTCATATTTATATGTTTACAAATACCTCGATATGCATATCTGGGATGATGAACTCATGATACCCAACTAATACGTGATATTCATGATATCCACTCAGATATCTCCTCCTGATAGCACAAAAATATTCCTATTCTATTTTCCTTAACACTAGAGAGGAGAACACACATCTAGCATTCTACCACTTAATTATGCTCAAATGGAAATTTGAGCCTTCAGGAAAATTTGGCTACAACATGTAACTTCATTCAATATTCACTGAAGCGTAAATGCTCCATACAAACCAGAACCATGCGTAGAAACCAACTGTACTTTTGATACAAAGAAAGCATATGAGATAATTTTCATGTAGATGAAGTAAGAAATACTAAAGACAAGGTTAGTAATCTCCATATTAGTGAAGAAGTAGAATGTAGCATATAGGAATAGGTAAAGTGCAAATGAGCTTGAAGTTAGATAAGCTCTTGACGACCAGTGGAAGTCCTTGCTACATAACTAAAAGTAGTAGAGGACAATAATGATCTGCACACAAGTAACAATATGAATAACAAAGACAATGAACAAAAACCCAAAAATATAATAAACTTGATGCAGCCAAATAGATGTTTAGATGAAGAATAATTCAATGAAAATTGCACCAAAGGGGAGTATGCCTCCAATGGGTATTGAGAAAACGAATTGAATGTATCATGTGTGCAATGGAATCTACCTGGGAATTTTACTTGTCTTAATAGGAATGCTTTATGAAGCAAATGAAAAGTGATTTTTCCTATCTCGTTTGTCTAAGGTTAAAAAGTATTTATTTTGTTCAATAATTCATCTATAATTGAATTGAATTGAGTCTATCATTGACATCAAAATTTGTTGTCTTGGTTAAAAATTTTCCTATAACAAACCCCTTCCTATCACTCATTTTATTCATGACAACAACTACCACAATGATGACAACCATTTTAACTATGTTTTGGTGCATTGGGAGTGCCATTTAGTGCATTTTCAGAGAGGATAATTATGCAAAGAAAGCACAAGTTTATGGGAAATGATTTCTTTGGTAAATTTCTTCTCAAAATGGTGTTGTTCATGCCCCTTAGGTACAATTCATGGATTTTGAAGGTGTTTTACTTTCCATGTCTTTAGAGTTAGTTTATTGTGTGGTTTGGATAGTTTTCCAACCATAGTGCTTGTCTTTTAAGAGGGTTGTAGTTAGAACATTGTAAAATAGCGTTAAGTATAATAAACAGTGCCATACTTTAATAACTTGTATAATAATGTTGAGGGTACACTAGTGTTTGTGGAGGAGAGATATATGGTTCTATAGGGTACACTAGTGCTCTCGTTTGCATATACTATCACAGGTGCAACAATACACTTATTTTTACGTGGATAAGGAAATGATGACAACTTTGTATTTTGAAGTGACAAGGATAACGATGTATTGGAGCTTGATCTTGATCCCTTCAATGAATACTTTCCTTGCCCAACATGACCATTTTCCATTGGAAATTGAGTTCAATTTTTGAACCGACATTAGTCTTCAAGATTATTTCATGATAAAGAAAGTATGCAGCCATTGTTGGATTTCCTTCGAGCACACAAATACCACAACCATGTCATTTTTCTTTCCTTGGTTAATATATTGCATCATTGTGTTTTATAGTTAATTAAATAGTAGTATATGCACAATAAATCTCTATCAAATAGTATACACGGATGGCCTAATTGTTTTAGAGATATATAACATGAATTGATTAAAAATTCACATTGTTATTTCTGAGGTCCTACTCGATTGATACCTTCTTACGACAGGAATAATTTTAATATGAATTAATATATTCCTAAAACAAATCATATTCAAAATTTTAGACATGAAATATAAAAACAAATGTCAATGCCTTTTCTTGTTACTTGACTCTGGTGTGGATAGGTTATAGGAAATGTGATTGGAAAAAGGACGCTGACACAATGAAGAGAATGTCTTGGATATGATTCATTTGTTGTTGTATATCCGTTAGGCACCTGGGCCATCGACTTTGGAAACGTTTCTAGTAGGTATTCCTATGGTTTTTAATGTTGTGATTTTTTCACATCATGGTTATTTTGGGACAGAAAGTGTTTTAGGAATGCCAAACAAGAAATCAATGGACAATGACCATTTTTTTTATAATTGTAATGTTTAGTCCATGATATCCTCTCTTTATTGTTGAATTGTATTTTGAATGTTTCTTTTTATTTTGCTATCTTTTAATTATCAAATCTAAAATACTTGGTACCATGTCCACTTAAGAAATAGACAAAGCTTGAAGATGAAATTATTATTACACGATATTGATGAAAATCCTTTTAAACTGTTTTGCGTTAAAAGATTTTCATGATTATTAGAAAAGCTTATTTCCATGTTGTTATTTGAGAAGATGTTGTTTTAATACTTTTACCAATTTCATGTGTTAGAGAATGAAACGCTGTTGCAAATAAAATGACAAGGATTAGACATCACACTTTAAATTATTTGTTTTCACAAGTTATTTACAACTTAATCTTTTTAGCATGTAACTTAGTTGGCATGATTTTGCCTAAGATTTCCCTGAAGGTTGAATAATAATTTATGAAGGTGTTATTTTCTATGGTGATGTTTTATTTGTTTGGCTTATACAGGTCATCTAGCCACATAATGGACACTATCGCCCAACTAAAGAAAACTTTCTCAAGTTTCTTGATTTTATGGGGGAAAATGAATTTGATATTGCTAATGTTGAGGTATATGTCGTATAAATCATTTATAGTCTACTTTAGTTTATATTATAGTATTAATCTCCTTTCATGTATTACATTATGCATTGTATCTTCTTTTTTTTAGAAAGGGAACTCAGAATTGATGATAAGAAGCAGGAATTGAAGTAAGAGGAGAAAAATAACGTTGGAGTGAAAAATGAAAAAGTGAGCGGGAGAGAAGAGAATTTTTCCAGTGACGCCTTTAGAGCCAATATCTCACATAAGACACATATATAGATATTGATGGTCAAATTTTCAGAGTTAGTGAATTCACTTGTAATGTCTTAACAAGACAATGATAATGTTTTGAAGTGATCAATCAATATTTCATCTGTAAATTATAGTCCAACCAATATTAAGTTTAAAACTCATATTATACTACTTATAATTTCATATAATATAATTTATGTGGTTGAAATGATTTATAGTTTCACTTGATATTATTTAGTATTGTAATAAACATATGTAACTTTGTGTTTTCATATTAGATTAACATGCACATTTTATGACATTTTTTTAACTTAGTCACAAAATCATACTTACTAATTTATGTTGATTAATAATGAGAACATAAGATCAATCTAAAACTACTAAATTGGTAGTTTATATTGATTGATGATCAATATAAAAAAATGAATATATGACTAAATTAGTCGTTTATAAATACTATTAATGAAAGTAAATGAACTGATATAAACTAATAAATCAGTCATTTATATAATGAATGTGAAACTACCAAAAAAATATAAACGACCACTGCAAATGATAAATTTGTGATTCCAAATGATAACTAAATTATGCATATATATGACTATTAGTAACTAATTTACAATATCTTATAACAAGACCAAAATTTAGTCATATTTCTCGGCTCATTAATTGGTTTTGAACGATGACTAAAATTTTCATATCTATGACTATTAGTAGTTAATTTACAATATCTTATAACAAGACCAACATTTTGGTCATATTTCTTTGGTTATTAATTTCTTTTCTCAGGTGATATTAATATATTTTGCTGTATATTTAGTCATTACTTGTGACAATTAATGACTAAATCAATGACTAAATTAATGACCAATTTATGACTAAATATAATACTATATGATAAAATTGAGACAACCAATTAATGGCTAAGCTAAAAACAACTAAAAGTTGGTCATGTTATAAGATACTGTAAATTAGCTACTATTGGTGAGCCACTAAAAAATGTTTGTTTATAATTGATATTCTGAAGTGTAGCAAACATTTAATAAGGTTGTGAATCTGCTTAATGTAGTGAATGCATATATCCTTGACAACATATGCCAAATATTAGAAATTATTCATGATGCATGGCAAGTAGTTTTCTATTTAATGCGTTTGCAAGAGAAACTAAAGATATTTATGAAATTTGTTAGTAGTAATCTTACAAAAGACAAGAAATTTGTTAACAATGAAATCAATTACTTTTAAGAAGAGGCTTGGAATACTCTCTTCTTTCAAAAAGAAAGACCAACAACTACTAGATATTAAACAAGTGAACAAAATAGAAGTTGGACGGGCTGAAAGGGTTACTACACTAGAGAATATCAATTATACCTATAATGGCCTATGCAAAAGGAGAGGTATTTCCTATATGATGGAAATCGATATTATAGAAGGCTCTTATGATTCATGCATGACACACAATTCTGAGACAATTTCAAACGACATGTTACAAATTGAATTAAAGGAAAAAAATAGAAAATGGAAACAGACTTCAATAACATCATTGATTTTACTGTAGAACATATTAACATATGGCTAATTACTTTTTGCAAGGTCAATAAGCAGAAGTTTGAGTCAGTTATTGACGTGTGGGAAGAAATTAGGGAAATTGAAAAAGATATGTTCACTAAAAACATGAAAATGGAAGTTGTAATTTCTCCAAATACATTAAAAAATGGTGAACATGTTTCTCAGTGAGTCATGGACTCATAATACATGTTACATATTTTTTTTATGGATGTACATGTCATTCAAGGAAGTATAACACCAATTTTCACTATAGTAAATCCATCTACTTTAAAGTTTTATTTGGACAATCCTTATTCTATATAGTGCTTTTTCCTTTGAAGACAACGTTTTGAGTATGATGTCATACAAATATGACATATTGCCACTATCATTGAAATTTTATTTTGACTACATTCTTACTTATTTTTATTTAGTATGAATGTTATGATGATGTTTTATATAACTTTAATGAAATATGCTTTCAAATTTTGCATTACATTCGATGCTTTGTCGTTTCTTCAAATGAAATTGAACATATGTAAATGGTTTGGCTTCTTAGACATATACCTTTTAATAATACAATACTAACACAATGTCATCTCACCTACATGAATTTCATTCTGCGTGGTAATTAAATAATTAGTTTTTTTTCACACCCATTCTTCCCATAGCGAAATAACTCTTGGTATTGCAGCTATGATATTGTTCAACTTCATTTCCTAATTTTGAGTTATTTAGTTCCTTGTACAAAGATCTCATTCTACATAAGTCACAACTAAAAGTTTCGTTGTGCAATGTATCCATTATCTAATTTTCTATCAATGCTATAATAATATTTTCTATAAATTTAAAAAAAAATGCTTTGAGCTTTTCTATTATATTCAATGGTGTGTTGTTGCTCCAAAGGAAATTGAAAATTTGGAAAAAAAAGTTCATCTTCGGCATATATCTCTTAATAATAGAATACTAGCACAATGTCCTCACACATGCATAGATTTCATTTGGTTGAATAATTATTTAATTATGTTTTTGACATGTGTTTTATGCCTATAGTGAAATAACTCTCTGTATTAGAGTTAAGATCTTGTTGAGCATCATCTTTTAAGTATGTGTTATTTAGTTCCTTGTACAAAGTTTCCATTGTATAGATTAGTTCTGATCTTATTGAAAAAAATTGGTTTTAAAGAATATGTCTTGAATCTAAAAGCCTTTGGACTTAGTCGTTATTTACAAATTAAATTACATGAAATATTTTCCATTCAAAACTACTTGACTCTATCGATTTTATGATAACCTTTTTTATTTTTATTTCAACACATGATTTGAAACTTTTTGTTTTATGTTCTAATACTAAAATATTAGCAATAAAATCCTTTAGTACAGTTTGTGAACAACAACGCAATGAAATATTGAAAGCTTCTTCTGTACAATGTAAATTTTCCACACTTTGCTAAGTAAAGATTTATCTTAATGAAATGTGCTTCTCATTACTACTTGAATTTATATCACTTATATTTCTTCCATATGAGATAACGTAATCAAAAATACATGCAATAATATGCTTCTATGACAACTGCTCTTTCTCATGGCAAACAAACCATTGCATTCATTCGAGAATGATCACTAGTGCAACATATGTGTGAGGAATGGGTAAAGAAAAAAGTGTTGTGTGGACAAACGATTGCGTGGAAGGCTTTGTGCAAGTTTTATTAAAATATTAAAAATATAAGTCCCTTTGTAATTATTACTTAGGAATGTTTGGTTCACAACCATAGAACTAGTTGTGCAGAATAATTGAACAATGTTACTCATTAGATAAATAGTTGTACAAGTAAAGTTATGCAAAGATGAATTTGCGTGTGTAGATATTATGTGGCTCGGGATGTTATTGAGTGCGGAAATAGTTGTGCAGACAAATTTATGTGGAGTTTGTTCTACATGCTTATTTTATTATTAATAGATTATGTAGAGTGTCGAAGTGGATATATTGAAATCTTGAGAGTGTTTTGCATAGCTACAACAAGTAAAATTTATATTTATATTTTGAAAGTGATGGATTTATCTTTTATTTTTGCAAACATCAACTCTGCAAATATTATTATCCATAAAGAGGTTTGATATAAAGAGGTAAACAAAATGAGCTGAGCTTCCACACATTGAACTTCCTTCCACATAGTAGTATTCCTTTCCTACTATCTACTTACATGAAACTCGAAATGGAATTTTCCAAAAGAGAGAATTATATTATTTAATTCCATATCCATATGAAGATGTCGATCAAGTTGTGCGATGATGGCTCATTGTCTGAAGAAGTGTAGATGTTTTGTAATTCTGCACAATGATTTTCTTTTGCACTATATTACCTATATTATCAAACAATTCAAGCTAAAATTTATTTTTATCTGTTTTATTTACTAATGAATAAACAAAAAAAAGTAGAATAAGGATGAACTTAAAATTAGTTGTGCGAACAAAACATTGTAGAACTGAAATAAAATGTTTGAAAGTGGCTTTTGTCGTTTGTGGAGATGGTAATAATGACACATTTCAAATGTCGAATAATAAGAATGAAATGTAAACCCCACATTAACGATTCACCTTTGCCAATTTATAGTTTTCATTTGGAACAACTATATGTGCTCTGCACCTCCACACAATGAGTTCCTTCCACAATATTATGAATTATTTTTATTAGTTTAGTAATGAAAAATTTTAATTTTATACGCTTTTAACAAGACGTTATATTTTTAGAGTAAATAGTTTTCATTTTATTTTTATTTTAACTAATGCAAAAGTGAAATAATATGTGTGAAGTTGACAAATTGAAAATTTGAAAAGAATTTCTCAAATAACGATGGATTTAATAATTGAATAAATGGAAAAAACAACTATTTGTGCAAGAAATATGTGGAAGAAAATGAGGGTGATGTTAATGAAATATTGCAAATGGGAAAAAACATTCTTGAAAAATCATGAAATGCACACTCCACTGTAACAATGAAATTGACAATAAGCATTGCCTTGATAAATTAATTACCAGTAGAGAGAGGAATAGATTATGAAAAGTGATGAAGTGCATATATTGAAAACTTGAGAGGTTTTTTGCCATAGTTTGTAATAAGTAAAATTATATTTTCTATTTTAAAAAATGTTGGATTTATCTTTTTTTTGCAAACATCAAACTCTGAAAATATTATTGTGCAGAAAGAATTTCAATGTGAGGAGGTACACACAATGAGCTAAACTTTTGCACAATAATCCTCCTCGCCTCTATCATGTTACACAAAAGTCGAAATGGATTTTTGTGCAAGAGAGTGTTACTTTGTTTAAATTCCACATCCATATTAAGGTGTTGATCAAGTTGTGTGATGATGGCCCATTGTACGAAATTTTTCACATGAGAGCATTACTTTTCTTAAGTGCCATATCCATTTATGTGATGATGGTTCATTGCATGGAGAAGTATATATGCTTTGTACTTCCACACAATGAGTTTCTTCCACACTATATTATATGTATTATCAAACAATTTAACCCTCACTATAATTTTATATGTTTTTATTTAATAACAAAACTTTGCAGAACCAAAATGAGGTGTTGGAAGGTGACTTTCGCTGCATTGAAATATGTAACAAGGTTCAGTATTCATAAATGTATTTGAGTCACAAAAATTTATTTATCAAAATAATGAAGACAATATTATTATTATTGTTATTATGACTTATTAAAGCATGGGTTTCATGCTTGGGTCATCATGTTTTAGGTCAAAGTCCCCATTGAGGACTTCTACGATTTATTCCAAGTCACTAAAGTCATTTTCCTTTAGAACATACGCTTCTTGTGCTTTTGAATCATGTATAAAGAATTAATATTGATCCAAATATGTTATTTGTACCCTCCATAGCAAGTCGTCCTCAAGGAGATCAAGTCGGCTTCAAGAAATACAATTCAACCTCACTAGATGACTATAAATACAAGGAAATTTGTATTCATGTAGAGAATTCACACACTATCTCACAAGTTTTATATCCAGAAGAAAGAAGTTGGGAAGTGCGAAGTTGGAAAAGGGCTTAAAACGGGCTAGAAAAATTTTTTAAATTTGGAAGGGAGAAAGAAGAAATAAAAATCAAATTTTCAGGCCAGCTATCTCACACTCAAGTGGAGTTTCTAGGGAGATCAAATTTTTACCTTCTTTAGTCGAAGTTTTTGTTGCTTCCAGTTTCTAGGTCGAAGCTGCTACGGCAAGTTGTTACTTCTAGGTCAAAGTTGCTATTGAAGGGTTAGCATATGCAAGAAGGAAGTGAGGTATTAATTGATGTGGATGAAGTATTTTTCTACGTCAAGAGTCTTGGATTATCTCGTGAAACTATTGAAGGAAGAATTGTTTACTGGGTTTTCCCCTAGAGAGGGGTGTTTCCCTGGTTAGCTTCCTACATCTGGTGTCTTTGTGCTATTGTTGTGGTAATTGCTTGATGAACTAAAATTAAAATAAGAACATAAAGATACAAGAATCAAAAGTAATTTAATTATATATAAGAAAATCTCTTTTCCTTTCTGATTTTCTATCATGGTATGAGAGCTAAGGTGAAGAAGGAAAAATGTAGTTTTGAGAATCTACTAAAAGGAGTCTAAAGGATTGAACAAGGGATCATATATGGAGCTCTTATAACCTAATAAGATTGCTACCTTCAAGGAAAAATTATAAAATAATAAAGAGTGAGAACAAATTGGAAGGAGAATCAAATTACAAGGCATGGAAGAAGAAAGTTGACATCATTCTTGAAAAGAACAAAGGCTTGGAAACGGCCAAAGGAAAAGTGATGAAACCCAACAAGGAGTCTAGTGATGAAAATAAAATGAATTTTAGAGAGTCATAAATATTGGATATGGCACTAATGGTGGAAATAATAAAGGACGTTATTGTTCTATACATTTCTAATATAGACCATGCTCAAGAAATGTATGAAGCCTTATCAAAATTGTTCACTATCGAGAACATCTCTAAAGTAGCAAGTTTGAAGAATGAATTAAGGACCATAAAAATGACAAAGCATGACATTGTGGCTTACTTATTTTTTAGGGATATATAGAATTGAGAGATAACCATCAAGCCATATATGAGATTTTACCAAAGAAAGAAATATTAATTACTGCTTTATTGGGAATACCACTTACTTGGAGTTCTTTTGCTTCAGGTCTCAACAACTAGAAAGAACCTCCAACATTCGAGAAATTATGGAATGTTTGTAGCCAACAAGAAATGATAATATCATTAGTACCCAGCAATGAAGAAGAAATTGTTTCAAATGCATACTCCACTTCTTGCAAGAAAGGAAACTTAAAGAAGTCAAAAGGGCCAAGAAGGATGGTAGATATGTCCAAAATAGAATGGTACCAATGTCATAAAATTGTTCACTATAGAAGTGACTGTCCTTGAAATCCAAAGAACAAGAAAAGGAACATAGACCAAGCTAGTGTTGCTAAAGAAGCATCTCAAGAGAAGAAAAAAGGTGAAGAACTAGATATAAGGGACTTACACTACTAAGCCTTTTTATTCAAGCATTAGTCCTTTAAATTTTTATTTCTAACATTTGTAGGTTTAACATATTTTGGAAAAAATAGTTTTTTATTTGTTTTTATAAGGTTATAGGTATCCCTAAAGCTTGGAGGGAACCCTCACCAACCTCCAAAAATAAGTATTTATTACCTTGTCATTTTTAGTTTTCCTTACTTATTTAGTTTTTCTTGAATTAAATAATAATCAAATTTTTGTTCATATTTTCCTTGTTTAGGAAAATATTGTTGAATAATCAAGCAACATGACAAAAGGCTTCACAAGACAAATCATTGGAATAAAAATGTTTGTTAAGAAACAAAGATATGTATTAAACTATAAGGTTTTCTCCCTTCATGATATTCATTCTTTATAAACTATTTCTAACATCATTGTGTGTAGTTGTCTTGAATCTTAAATATTCTTAATTGGGTGACTCATCATTAGATAAATCTACCCTCCTCATATCTTTAATTAGACTTGATGAACCCTAGAAAGGTTCTTTGAGAAAAACCCTAACTTAAGGGTATGTCAACGATAATGTATGAAACCCTAGCCTACTTAGGGTTGTTAGTAAAGTCCAAGATAATGTTATTCTTGATATTTGAAATGATGTCATGTTTGGGGTTGTGGTATGATTATGAAAATCATAATTTGTTAGGGTTGAATGCTAATGCTTAAAATCCCAAACATTTGAAGTATTGATAAATCATGGTTTTCTATGTTATATATTGAAACCATAGATCATTAGCATTTGGTAGGGTTTATAAGAAAAACAATTATTTTAGGTAGTTCCATAGAAATCAAATCCTACGTATATGTATGTTTGTGTGATCAAAGCCCTAGTCCAATTAAGTTTCTTTTATATATAACTTTAACATATTTATATTGGTGTCATTGGGTTTGACTAGCGCATGGTATAATATGCTTGTGCTTGATGACGGAATCCTAGATATATGGGTTCACATAATTTTTGATGGTCATGAGTACTAGGGTTTGGAACTAATCCCTAGTCAACTTTTGTTTCTCTAGGATGACAACATTTACAAATTCTAGGGTTTTGTAACTAAACCTTAGTATAAGTTTAATTCTCTAATATGTGATGACAAGTCTGATAATCTGAGATTGATGAAATATTATGGAAAACTTAATTTGAGTTGTGATTGGTTTTGATTGTTGCAGCTCATGTATGAAATCTAGGATCTTGCATTAAACCCTACTAAAAGTCTAACAAATGAGTGCTAAAGTTTTTAAATAAAGTTGTTTAAAATTCTTCGATGGTTTGGAATATATTGTAGTAAGGTATGTCATTCCTCTAGAAGAAATATTAAAGCTATAGATATATGAATGTTTTTATTGTGATTGAAGTACTCAAAATCTTGATGATGAAATCTAGTGTTAATGACAAAACCCTAGCATGTAGTTGAAGCATAAATGTATGTGTTTCATGTTTGTAAACCTATGTAAGTTTAGGTATTTGATATATAATGTCAAATTCTTCTATTATTATATGATTTAGATATGGTTAACTTCACGCTTCTATATATTTGGTTGTACTTTTGATCTAAGTTGTGTAGGTACATAATCTACAAGATGTTGAAGATGTTCATAAGTAAAGTTGATATGATAAGCATGATGAATAAATTTTTATGAATGATGATGGTCATAAGAAGTATGGAAGCCATGAAATATTCTTCGATGTCATAGAAAATAACTTGATGTCACTAAGTTAAGAGGGAGTCTAGATAAGGAAAGAAGTATATATCTGAAGTTGAGAGGGAGGACATACTATAGACATGATAAATATCTTGAAGAAGAAATTGAAAAATGAATTTTGAGGGGTTGACAAAATAAAGAAAGCATGATATATTTATAGAATGTGTTGCTATATGTGAAGTAGGAAAGGAAGATGTATGCTTGAGGAATATTCTATCAAGGTTAATTTGAAATTCGTATTGTGATAAATTGAGAAGCAACATCAAGTTGTCCAAAAGACCCAGAGGATTTCATTTAGTCACGTACATTTGAAATTTTTTATTGGTTGGGGTTGTTTTTGTACAGGTAAATCTCTCAAGAGGTTCGATAGCATCTTGGTTACATGAGAGAGATTTGTTGTAGATATATTTGATCAGGGAAGATTTGCTATCGGTTGGAATAATTAGTAGTGTTGAGACTTTGTGTGTAAGACAATTTTCATGGGAGGACATCTCACCCACACCTTGTGTTGATGTCTACATCTCAAAGTAGGGAGGGTGGAGTTAGTCATAGATCTCTCACCTCAGATACACACATAGATACCTAGGTTTGTCATTAGCAAGTAAGGATAATGGTACCTAGAGAGACTGAAATCTTTAGTCCATATTAGTCCCACCTCAATAGACTGCCCTGGTAAAGAATCTAGTCTATGAAATCATGACTGCCTAAATTATTGAAGGACATTGGATAGATTTCCCTGGTCAGGAATCTAGTCGATGATATGGGAGTGTCTAAATTCTTCGTGGTTCATGTGTTTTGAGATCCTCCTTGTACTTGTACTTATGAATACCTCCCTATTAAATAAGGATTATTGAAATATGTCACTAGGTTTGATCTTCATAAATGTATCTAAGTTACAATCAAGTGTATTTACCAAAATAATGAAGAAAATATTATTTTATGATTATCATTATTATTATTATATACAATGACTTATTAAAGAATGGCTTTCACACTTGGGTCACTATGTTTTAGGTCAAAGTCACCATTTAGGACTTCTAAGATTTATTTTGAGCCAGTAGAGTGATTGTCCATTAAAAGAGACCCTTCTTGGGATTTTGAATCATGTAAAAAGAATTGATGTTGATTCAATTTAGATATTTGTCCCCTCCACACCATTTCGGCCTCAAAAATATCAAGTCAACTTTAAGAAGTACAAGTCAACCTCACTAGAAGGCTATCTATACAAGGTAGTTCGAATCCATTTCTAGAATTCACACTCTCTCTCACAAATTCAATATTTAGTAGAAAGAAGATCGGAGCTGCAAAGTTAGAAAAAATAAATAAAGGGGTGTGAAATTAGGAAGGGACAAATAAGACATAAAAATAAAATTTTTGGGCTATCTCTCACTCAAATGGAGTATCTAGGGAGATTGAAGTTTTTCTTTATTTAGTCGAAGTTTCTACTTCTTTGAGTTGTTGGGTTGAAGCTACTACTACAAGTTGTTGCTACTAGGTCAAAGACTCTATTGAAGGGTTATCATCCCCAAGAAGGGAGTGAGGGTTGACTTGGTGTGGACGAAGTCATTTTCTAGGTCAAGAGTCTTGGATTATATCATGAAACTATTGAAGGAAGAATTATTGACTCAATTTCCCTCTAGATAGGGATTTTAACCTAGTTGGCTGCCTACATATGGTGTCTTTATGTTATTGTTTTGGTAATTTCTTGATGAAATAAAATTAAAAGAAGAACATAAAGATAAAAGAATCACAAGTAATTATCTATATAAGAAAATATTTCTTCCTTTCTGATTTTCTAACACATTGTTTGCAGAGGTGCTAATAGTGACATATTGCAAGCATAGAATAATAAGAATGAAATGTAAATCCCACATTAAGGATTCACCTTTTCTAATTTATGGTTCACAATTGGCACAACTAAAGATGATCCGTACCTCCCCACAATGACTTTCTTCCATAATATTGTGGAAGAGCATTGTCAATTGTGAAGGTGGTTGTGTGTAAAATATTTTTAAGAATAAATGAACTTGATTTGCTATTTCGCATATGTTCATTTATGTTATGTTGAAAGTGTATGACAATTCATGTCTCTAGATTTGATGTTTTGTTGCTTATGTGGTTTTTTGAATGCGTGAACAGGTGTGAAAATATGTGTGGCGATTTTATCTTTGCATCATAAGAAGATATTTGAAGAGAAAAATTTCAAATGTTAAAAGAATTCTCAAACAAGGATGGATTTAATAACGAATAAATGAAAACATGACTATCTATGAAGGGAAAGCTATGCGTAAGCAAATGGGGGCAACAGTAATGTCATGTTGCAAATGAAAAAGATCATCCTTGAATAATGATGAAATGTAGATACCATGGTAACGATGAAATGCAGAACAAACACTGCCTTGATCAATTAAGTAGTGCTAGAGATAGGGAATAGAGTCTAAAAAGTGTCGAAGTGCATAAAATGATAGTTTGTGAGCCTTTTGTATAGTTTTGACAAGTAAAATTTATTTTTCTATTTTAAAAATGGTGGACTTATATTTTGTTTGCAAGCATCAAATAAGAAAACATTATTGTCCAGAAAGAAGTTCAATGTGAGGAGGTCTGCATAATGAGTTTAACTTTCACACATTGAACTAAGAAGTTCAATGTGAGGAGGTTTGCATAATGAGTTTAACTTTCACACATTGAACTTCCTTTGCACATAAATCTTCCTTTCCTGTTATCTTCTTGCACAAAACCCGAAATGGAATTTTGCACAAAAGGGAATTACTTTATTTAAGTACCATATCTATATGAAGGTGTCGATTAAGTTGTTTGATGATGGCTCAGTGATGATATGTACTTCCACACAATGAGTTTCTTCCAGACTATATTATCTCTATTATCAAACAATTAAACCCTAACTTTAATTTTATTTGTTTTTAGTTATAACGAATAAACAAAAAAATTTAGAATAAGCATGAAAAGTGAACTAGCTATGCAAACGAAGCATTGCAGAAATGAAATAAGATGTTGGAAGGTGAATTTCATTGTTTACGGGAGAAATAATAATGACACATTACAAATGTTGAATAATAAGAATGAAATGTGAACCCCACAATAATGATTCACCATTTATAATTTCTAATTCACATTTTCCACAGTTGGAGAGCTCTGCTCCTCTACACAATGAGTTCCTTCTATGATATTATGAATTATTGTTATCAGTTTAATACTGAAAAAAAAAATAATAATAATTTTATTTGTTTCTAATAAGTAAAATTTATTTTTCCATTTTTAAAATGGTTGAGTTGGTTTTTTTTTGCAATCATCAACTCTAGAAATATCATTGTGTGGAAGGAAGTTCAATGTGTGAAAGTTTCACATGAAACTCGAAATGAAATTTTGCAAAAAAAAATTACTTTGTTTAAATACCATATCCATATGAAGGTATCGATCAAGTTGTGCGATGATGGCTCATAGTGTGGAGAAATGTATATGAAGGTATCGATCAAGTTGTGCGATGATGGCTCATTGTGTGGAGAAATGCAAATGCTCCACAGTGCCGCACAATGAGTTTCTTGTACACTAGATTATCGATATTATTAAACAATTCAACCCCAACTTTAATTTTATTTATTTTTAGTTAATAACAAATAAACAATCAAATCTATAATAAGAATGAAATGTGAACTAGTTGTGAAAACGAAGCTTGCAGAATCGAAATAAGACGTTGGAAGGTTACTTTTATTGTTTGCAGAAGCGGTAATAACTACACATTATAAATGAGGAATACTAAGAATGGAGTGTGAATCCCATGTTAATGATTCAGCTTTTCTCATTTTCGATTGGCATTTGGCACAACTACACATGCTCCACACCTCCGCATGAGTTCCTGCTAAAGAATTACTACTTATTGTTATTATTTTAGTAATGCGAAACTTTAATTTTCTAACGAAGTGTTATCTTTTAGCAATAAGTAGTTTCATTTTATTTATTCTAACTAATACAAAACAGAAAAAAAACGTGTGAAGAAGAAAAATTGCAAATGTGAAAATCATTCTCTGTTAGAGCCAAGATGCACAGCAGATTAAAACATATACTCAGCAAATAAAATCATGCACAGGAGACACAGCAATTTAACGTGGTTCACCCAACCAATCTGGGCTACATCCACCAAACATAGGCATCGGTAATCTTTATTAATCAAACATGAGATTACATAATTAATCAATTCCTCACAAACTCTCACACCAAAGAACAATCCGTATGGATACCTGTTTTATAGCTAGGAGAATCTAACTGCCTCATAAATCCTCTCACATCAAATATAAGATGAATTAACTCTCTCCCAACAACCTGGAGCTAATCTAGCAACAAATTCCTATTGTTGTCACCTACTGAGATTTTTGCCTATTTTATTTAAAATGGAAAATCTCAACAATCTCCACCTTGACAACAATTAGCCTGATGCCCTGTTTCTTTATTACTTTATCTTTTCTGCAAGCCAAGAGAAGCCAAACACCAGCGTAGCTTCTATAACAAAACTGGTTTCGTCAACATGTCTGCACAATTCTCCTTTGCATGCACCTTTTCAAGAGAGACTCCCCTTTCAGTGATAACCTGTCTTACAAAATGGTACTTGATCGGTATATGCTTTCATTTACTATGATAGGCCGGATTCTTAGCCAAATGTATTGCACTTTGACTATCACAAAATAACTTGATGTTGTCTTGCAATCTACCAAATTCACCAAACAAACCTTTCAACCAAATCGCTTCTTTGCGAGCATGAGAAGCAGCAATGTATTTTGCTTCAGTAGTGGATAAAGCAACAATGTTCTGTAGCTTTGACATCTAGCTAATAGCTCCACCTGCAAGAGTAAAGACATACCATGATGTTGACCTTCTCTTATCCAAATCACCTGCAAAATCAGAATCAACATACCCACAAACAAATTCACTACTCTTATTGTAAGTGATATAATAACTACTTGTGCCTCTCAAATAACGAAGCACCCATTTCACTGCTGACCAGTGTTCTTTAACTGGATTTGCCATATACGTGCTGACAACCCCAACTACATGTGAAATATCTGGTCGAGTACAAACCATCGCATACATTAAACACCCTACTACATTGGCATATGGAATTCGAGACATATAATCCTTTTCTTCATCTCTATTAGGACATAAACTCGAAGAAAGCTTGAAATGGGAAGTGAAAGGGACTGACACAGGCTTCACATTGTTCATACCAAATCTCAAAAGTATTTTCTCAATATACTTCTGTTGTGATAGCCATAGCTTACCATTGCTCCTGTCTCTGAAAATCTCCATGCCCAAAATCTGTCTTGCTACTCCTAGATCTTTCATATCAAATGTCCTTGCCATCTAAGCCTTCAACCTGTTGATTTCTTCTATGCTTTTGCTTGCTAAAAGCATATCGTCAACATACAATACTAAGATAATGAATATGCTATTATTCAATTGCTTAAAATAAACACAATGATCATATTCACTTCTAACATATTTCTGACTCAACATGAAAGAACCAAACTTCTTATACCATTGCTGAGGCGACTGCTTCAGGACATATAATGACTTGTTGAGCCTGCAGACAAATTTCTCATTGCGATGCTGAACAAACCCTTCCGGTTGTTCCATATAAATTTCCTCATATAAGTCTCCATGTAGAAATGCAGTCTTAACATCTAATTGCTACAACTCTAAATCAAGCAAAGCCACTAATGCTAACACAATTCTAATTGAAACAATTTTAACCATTGGAGAAAAAATCTCATGAAAGTCAATACCGACTTTCTAAGAAAACCCTTTTGCAACCAGCCTTGCTTTGTACCTGTCTTCCATATCATTCACACCCTGTTTCAGCTTGAAAACCCATTTACACCCTACAATTTTCTTGTCTTTCGGAAGCTCAACAAGATCCCATGTGCCGTTCTTACCCAAGGCCATCATTTCGTCCTTCATGGCTACTTTCCACTTGTCACTTTTCGAACCTTCTATTGCTTCCTCATAGCACAGAGGTTCATCGTCATTAGCAGTAAATGCAACTGAAGTAACATGATCATCATACCTTCTCGGTGGTCGTTTGATTCTTGTCGACCTCCTTAAGGATGTTTCTGGTGCTTCATCGATTGGCTGACTACCATCTGTAGGAACTTCTTGATGATTAGTATCTGAGACCTGTTCATGATCTATAACTGAACCCTGTTCATGTTCTGATTCTGAAACCTGTTCATGACTAGCATCTGAACTATGGTCATCATGACTGTCATTAGAAATGCTATCAAACTGAATGTGCTGAAAGTCAGATACAACATCCTGTTTCAATCTACTATCTACATCTAACTGTACAAGAGAGGATTCATTAAACTTTACATCTCTGTTGATGATGATTTTGCGGGTAGTAGGATCCCACAATCTATATCCCTTTGTTCCAACACCATACCCAACAAAGATATACGTTTTAGACTTTGGATCTAATTTAGTTCGCTAATGTTTAGGCACTAGAGCATATGCATCACAACCAAACACTCTGAGTTGAGAATAGTCACAAGGGTGACCTTTCCATAGCTCTTGAGGAATCTTGCAGTCTATCGTCGTTGATGGAGATCTGTTTATCACATAACAAGCTGTTGCCACCACTTTTGTCCACAAGTCCTTTTGCAACCCAATGTTACTCAACATAATCCTTGCTCTCTCTACAAGAGTCCTATTCATGCGTTCAGCAACTCCATTTTGCTGAGGAGTATAAACCGTGGTCTTATGTCTCTCAATCCCTACATCCTTGCAATAGCTGTCAAACTCCTTGGAAGTAAACTCACCACCATTGTCAGTTCTTAAACACTTTATTGTTCTACCAGTGCTATTTTCTACCAATACTCTAAACTGCTTGAAAACTAAAAAAACATCAGACTTCCTTTTCAACATATAGACCCACACTTTCCTAGAAAAGTCATCAATAAACGATACAAAATATGATGAACCACCATATGAGGTTGTAGGGGCTGGACCCCAGAAATATGAATGGATATAATCAAGCATTCCTTTACTAGTATGTTTGCATGTTTTAAACTTTTGTTTACTTTGTTTTCCAAACAGACAATGCTTACAAAAATCTAACTTTATAGACTTTAGATTTGGAAGTAACTTGCGATCAGCTAAAATTTTCAACCCTGTTTCACTCATATGCCCCAACCTTTGATGCCATAAGTGAATGGAACTACTCTCATGTTCAGACATCGTTGACACATAATCTGATCCTGTACCTCCTTCTAACTGAAATAGATTTCCTACCTTCCTAGCTTTCATAACTAGTAAAATACCTTTGTAAATTTTCATTACTCCACCTTGAATTACAGTTTTATATCCATTTGAATCAAGTGCTCCTAATGAAATCAATTTTTTTCTTAAATCTGTACATGCCTCACATTATTTAATATTTCTAGCTGTCCCATCAACATTTGCAGTGTATAGTCCTACCCCACATATTACATGTTACATCATTACCCATGTACACACTCCATCATTAAATTGATTATTATGTCTTAAACCATTCTTTATGGGATACACATGTGGTTTGATGCACCAGAATCTAACAACCAATGTTGATCATGATTTGACACATTAACTGATAATACTTCATCACTCATACCTGAACCAGATGCCAAGCCTATATCTGTCGCATTTGCCTCCTTCTTCTCTGTCGAAGAATCTGCTTTTGAAGTTTGTTGTTGTCGCTTACAACAGTTCTTATTTAAATGCCCTGATTTGCCACAAAACCAACACTTTAACTTACTCTTCTTCCCTTTCGACTTTGAATGTGAGTTGCTCGGCCTTCTGGAGCATCTTTCTTTCGAACGACCTCTAACCATCATAGTTTCTGATGTAGAGGTTTCGGAATGCGACCTTCTCCTTGTTTCTTCCGATAATAAGGATGCAACTACATCATCCAAATCAATAGTTTCTGTTGAACTAAGACTTATAGAAGTAACAAAATGATCCCATGACTCGGGCAACGAGCACAATAAAGTAATAGCTTTATCCTCAAATTGAATTTTGACTTCTATACTTTGTAATTGCACAAGAACAGTATTAAAAGCATTCAAATGATCGGTAATTGATGTACCTTCCTTCATTCACAAACTGTACAATTGTCGCTTTAGGAGAATCCTATTGGTTAAGGATTTGGTCGTGTACAGTTTCTCTAGTTTCGTCCACAAATCAGTAGCTATTGTCTCCGACACGATATTAAACAGGACATCATCAGCCAGACACAGTCGAATAGCACTTATTGCTCTTTCATCCATCTCGGCCCACTCATTATCTGCGATGTTGTAAGGCTGTTTGGATTTTCCCAACAACACCTTTGCCACACCATGTTGGACAAGCAAATCGTACATCTTTACCTTTCAGATTTCGAAATTATTTTTGCCATTAAACTTCTCAACTTCAAACCGGGCACTCTGAGTTTTCGCCATCTTGTATCAACCAAAAAACACAATAATCTCCAAATCTAACTGTTAAATACCCGCAATTAAAAAAAAAACTGCCTATGCTTGATATTTCATTGCCTTTGAATTTCCATTTGTATGGGCAACAATATCCACATTTCTCAAAGTAAAGCTCTAAATGAGGGAAACAATCTAATTTAATTGGTTATGGTAGATCCAATGGATTATATGGGCCAACTAGGCAGCAATACCCTGTCGGCTCTTGTCATAAACCCAACCCAAAAAAAACATATCACAAACAATACGAGACCACGTATACTGCGACTTACTTTGGGAGTGGACTATATATTTTTGTTTTTTTTCTTTTCCATAAACAAAACCATGTTGTACCCAATTCTAACACAATTTTAATTGAAACACAGGGATTACCAATTTTTTGTTGTATCCATATGGATGCGAACCTGAATCCATGCAACAATCCACGACATATGCATTCACAGCAATCCACGGCAGCAATTCACACTCCCACGCAGCAATCCATGATCCATGCACCAGCAATCCACTGGAATCCACGCGGCAATCCACGATCCATGCACCAGCAATCCACTGGAATCCACTGGAATCCACGGCATATGCATTCACAGCAATCCACGACAGCAATCCATGCACCAGCAATACGCTCGATCCACGCACCAGCAGTCAATGGAATACCATGCACCAATGGAATGCCACGCACCACGCACCAGCAATCAAACCACGCATGCAAATTCCAGAAGACAATAAACTCCACGCATCCGGCACCAGCACCTGCGCACACCTCCATGCACTTGAATAGCAGTTCAACCACGCACCAACTCCTCCACACCTTTGCGCTCCACCTCTAGCACGCAAACTGGTTTTTGCACAGCAATTCAACTCGGCCAGCAATCTCCACGTAGCTGGACAGGATTTCAACAAGGTCAACGCATCTCCACGCAGCAATGTTTACCGATATGGGTATCATTCAACGCCATTCTTGTATCATTCAATGCCATTCAACATCGCAATGATATAACAGCGATCCTCAACGCCATTCAACCCTTTTGTGACAGCAATGTCATATATATATATAATAGCAATCCTCTCCACGTAGTTTTGGTAAACGACCTCTACGCACAACAACAAATACCTCCACGCAGGTTTGGTAAACGACCTCTACGCACAACAATATGCAACTACCATTACGCAGGTCCACACATCAGCTGAACACGCAGTTCTGGAAACAATGACCTCCACCGCTGTGCGAGGCCTCCAACATTGTTCTGATACCATTTGTTAGAGTCAAGATGCAGATCAGATTAAAACATACACTCAGCAAATAAAATCATGCACAAGAGACACAACAATTTAACGTAGTTCACCCAACCAATCTGAGCTATGTCCACCAAACATAGGCATCGGAAATCTTTATTAATGAAACAGGAGATTACATAATTAATCAATTCCTCACAAACTCTCACACCAAAGAACAATCCGTATGGATACCTGTTTTATAGCTAGGAGAATCTAACTGCCTCATAGATCCTCTCACATCAAATATAGGATGCATTAACTCTCTCCCAACAACCTGGAGCTAATCTAGCAACAAATTCCTATTGTTGTCACCTACTGAGATTTTTACCTATTTTATTTAAAACAGAAAATCTCAACATTCTCAAATAAGAATGGATTTAGTAAAGAATAAACAATAAAATAATTAGTTGTGCTGAGAAAACTATTCGGAAGTGAACCGGGTGTGAGACAAAAAATATTGCAAACGTGAAAATAATTCTCGAATAAAGATGTATTTAATAACGAATAAACATCAAAATAATTAGTTGTGTGGAGAAAACTATTATGTAGTGAACGGGGATTGGTATTGTGTTTCAAATAGTTATATAAATGATGTTATGATGTTATTTTTTATTATAGTAATATTAGCTCATATTTTTTAAGGAATTTATTTTAGTGGATTTTTTTTATATAAACTTTTTAATATTTTATGATTTCATTACAATGTTTCTTCGAGTTTATCATATTGAAGTGCAAATTAGTTTTTAATTGCAATATATAATGATTTATTTTACAGCGGCATTTGCACTGAAGGATGACTTCGAAGCGTTTATATTTAATTGATGCCAATGCTAAGCATTACATTTTCAAGACACAATTCAAGCCTATACATCTCAATGCACACTTGGAAAAATGTGACATTAAAGAGTATAACCTTTTAATGTTTAAAAGGATTAAAAATGTGAAATTTTTTATGTTCCCCATATTCTAGACATGTATAGACTCTACGGTGACTAAGATAGTATGCATGGACACTTACAATTATGAGAAATAATTGTCTTTTAAATATAAATACACGTGCGAGTATAATCTTTATCATATTGCCTTACGGTCTGTATAAGCATTTGCCAGGGTGTATCGTGGGCATGTGCCTTCTGAAGATGAAGGATAATCGGGTTTTACGTACTTCATTAATTGTTAAGGGAAGGACGTGTTCTATGATAAATGGATGCTTCAGATTCATCCAACAATAATCACTTTAGTCACTTTTGAGGCTCCAAACAAATTTACCGCAGTTTTTGGAAAACCAGGGTCTGCATAACACTGCCATGACATTGCAACACAAAGTTGATTGACGTATTAGTAAGACGTGAAGAAGCCACCTGTTCACATGATCCTCTGAAACAGGCACATGGTTTGCGCCCGTACATTAATCTTGGCCTTACAACGAATCCTATCCAGCATTGCAATCATTTAGATTTGATGGCAAAGTTTGGACATATCATAAGTTCATGCATCATCCCCTGCCAAAACCCAAATGCACGACTGGTTGCGACCCTTCCAATGTATCTCTGTATTCATCATACTGTGTGCATATATATATATATATATATGAATTAGGATGATTATCCATTCTCATTTCTTTTTTGTTGCTAGTTGTGCTTATTAGTGTCAGTTCTGATCAGTAAACAGAGTGCGGATATGGTTTCCAGGAGATCAATATACGAGAAGGAGCCTAAATCCAAGAAAAAGGTGCAAAGAATAATGAAATGCAACAACATGACAACATTTAAGAGCACAGTGTGGGGGAGAAGAATCGACTTCTACGGGTATTTTGCATTGCTTTGCAGTCCATTTATCTTGTCTTGGATTCTTCAGCCAAGCTTTTGATGTACACTCTTGTATGCCCGGAGAGGCTTCTGCTGCAGCAACTAGTAATTTGGGATTTCAGGTCTTTTCTATAAAAACTAGTTAATATAAATTTCATTTAAGACAAACAAATGGCTATTTTGTGATGTGCTCCCTTGAATTTGTCTAGACATTAAAGTCGGGATCTGTTTTCATAATTTTCGATATGATTTTGTTAAGGAACTCTTCCCTTTCTCACTGTCGTAATATCTTTTAGTTGCTTGTAGCAATCGCTAACGTATTGATGTGGATATTTCTAATTTATGAAATGTCATTGCAGCTTTTCAGGTACATGCATTTTCCCGCGTATCTGTTTCATGCACTGTACCTTCAACTAAAGTGTCTTATGATCGTCATGTCTAACGAAAGAGATAACTCAGTGGTCTGTCCTCGGGAAGCGCAGTAGTTTTATATTAACGTGAACTCCGGTGGCTATTTGTCCCTATCAAATCATTTCACTATTGCACCCGTGGTAGCATTCTGGTAAATATGAAAGCAACAACAGCCAGCCTGCCCTGGATATGGCAGAGGGTTTTAAGCTCAAGCTAAGCCCGAAATTTGAGATCTTGGCTTGAAAATGCATATTACAATCTCAAATCGTCTGATGCACTCTCACATCCTGAGCTTAAATCGATTACTTTCCGGAGTATTCGTAAATCAGACGGACATAATGGCGGTCAAAAAATTGACATAAAGATGTCCCTCGTCACATACAGCATAAACATATGCACTCCTTCAGCATAAACATAAGCACTCCTTGTTGGAAATTTTTTCTGGTAAAATTCCAAAAAAACAAAATCACATAGCAGAACAGAAAACAACGCTCTGTTTTAAACACATGATCTTTAACACACAATTAAAGCTTGTATTAAAAAAAACTGTTGTTTACAAATTACTCTTCCTCTGAACAGAGGGATTACAATAGGAATGCTTCAGTTCCACAACAAAAGGAATTTTCTCTGCACTGCTGTGCATTTCCTCTTATCTATCTTCTTTTCTCTAATCTATAATCTACACTGCTGTGTCTACATATATAATGCATTAGGGGTCATAACAGTCCATCAACCACTTGAACTCTCTGACAGAGTCTCAGCTGTAATTCTTGAGTCGGTTGTATGGAAACCCGTAACTAATAAATGCTACGGCTGACTCGAGGCTGGTTCTTTCCTTCTCGGCCATGCTTTTTCTTTAATGCTGTTGGTGAGCAGTTATGGCACAAAGCCATTTTTCTTCCTTGGGAACACAAAACAAGGTTAAGTGCGTAAATGCAGTATGGCGGTGACGTGCATTTGACGGGAACAAATATAGACCGTCGGATCGGCAGATGAGCGGCGGGATCGCATCGCAAAACATTATCGGGAGCATGAGATGAGGTGAGAAATGGGCGATCTGCGATATGCAATGATATCACATCGCAGTATCGCAATCGGCGGATACAAAGGCGTAGGACTTAACACTCAATGGCTTATGGTTTGCGATCTGTGATCGCATCGCATAATCGCATCGCATCGCATCACGAACGGGGAAGCAACAAGGTAAGGCGCGATGGCGATCTACGATCACATCGCAAGATTGCATTGCAGATAACAAAGGACACAGGCGAAAGGGTAGCATCTACGATTTCTGTTCAGCTGTTGCTGCAGTTGGAATTAATTTCCAACACTCCCCTTTAATTTCAACTACTGGGTTTTTCTGCATACCCAGGGATTTCCTGAAATGATCAAAACTTTTCTTTCCCAATGGTTTTGTCAAGATGTCAGCTAACTGATCCTCTATTCTGTAGTGCTGCAAAACAATCTCACCATTGTTAACCACTTCACGTATGAAGTGAAATTTGGTGTCTTTGTGCTTTGTCGTTTTATGAAAAACTTAGTTTGTAGACAATGTTATTGCCGAGCTATTGTCACAGTAAATGGTTGTGTCCTTTCCTCGTTCATGACACAAATCTCTTAGAACTCTTCTCAACCACACTGCTTGGCATGCTGCTGCTGTTGCTGCCACATATTCTGCCTATGTTGTTGAGAAAGACACAACTGGTTGCTTCTTAGAAGCCCATGAGATGGCTCCCGATCCCATATGAAACACATATCCCGATGTGTTTTCCATATCATCAACACTTCCAGTCCAATCACTCTCAGTGTAGCCTGTCAACATGAAACTTTCAGAAGAGGAGTATAAAATACCAAACTCCTTCATTCCATTCACATACCTTAGAATCCTCTTGGATGCCTGCCAATGAGTCTCTTTCGGTCTTTCCATAAATCTGGAGATTAAACTCACACTGTGCATAATGTCCGGCCTAGTTGCAGTCAAGTACATAAGGCTGCCAACTATGCTCTTGTATAATTTTGGATCAAAATCCTTGCTGTTGTCTTCTTTGGTCAATTTCAACCCCATTACAGTTGGAGTCACAGCTGCCTTGTTGTTCTGCATGTTAAATCTCTTCAATACTGCTTCTACATATTTAACTTGAGAAATGAAAACACCATTGTCACTTTGGTCTACTTCAATTCCAAGAAAATATCTTAAGAAGCCCAAGTTAGTCATTTCAAAATTCACTTTTCATGACTGCTTTAAAATCAGTAATGAGAGAAGCATCATTGCTAGTAAAAATCAAATCCTCTACATATAAAACAACAATAAGAATCTTACCATCATTCTCTTTTATGTAGAGTGTGGGTTCACCATCACAGTTATCGAACCCATTCTCAATGAGATAAGCATCTATTTTGCTGTACCATGCTCTTGGAGCTTGCTTCAGCCCATAAAAAGCCTTATGCAGTTTGCAGACTTTATGCTCTTGGCCTTCAACTTCATAGCCTGGAAGTTGTTCAACATAAACCTCTTCTTTTAACACTCCATTCAGGAATGCAAATTTAACATCCATCTAATAAATCTTCCATTTGTATTGTACCGCAATAGACAACATTGTTCTGACTGTTTCCATCCTTGCTACTGGTGCAAAGGTTTCATCATAGTCTTTGCCTTGTTGCTGCTTGTAGCCTTTCACAACAAGTTTTCCTTTATGCCTGTCGATCTTGCCTTCAGCATTGCTTCTGGTATTATAGACCCACTTAACTCCAATGGCATCTTTGCCTTTAGGAAGGTCCACTAACTTCCATGTTTTACTCTTCTCAATTGCACCAATTTCTTCATTCATTGCTTCAATCCATTTATCTTCATTTACAGCATCTTCGAAATGAACTGGGTCATCAACATGACAATACAAAGCAAATAATGAATTCAGACTGATATTTTTACTTACCTCTCCTTGTTCATAAATCTCATTCAGATTTCTGAATCTTGGTCTTCTTGGTGTGCTTGAAGTTCCATCCGAACTTGAAGGTATTTCTGATCCCTGTGATGTGCTTCGAGAAGCACTTCCTTGACTTCTCAAGGTTGTTTGAATTCTAGCTTCTAGTGTGGTTTGTTGTACTTGTTGTAGTGGAGGAGGACCCACCAAGGAAGGATTATTTGTTGTTGTCCCTTCCTCTTCTTCTTCGTGAGACACAATTGTCTTCACATTCATTGTCTTCTCTAAACTTCCATCCCAAGCTTCATCTTCTATGAGCTGCACATCTCTGCTTACTATCAATTTCTTGGTGGATGGATTATAGAGTTTATATGCTTTTGACTCGTCACAATAGCCAACAAAAACACACTTCTCCCCCTTACTGTCAAGGTTCTTCCTTAGCTGATCCGGTACATGTGCATATGCTACACAACTGAATACTCTCATGTGAGTGACAGTTTGCTTTTGACCACTCCATGCTTCTTCTGGTATTTTGTTCATGACAACTTTAGCTGGACATCTATTCAAGATGTAAACTGCGCAAGTGACAACTTCTGCCCGATACTCATGCAGAAAGTGTTTTTCCTTCAGCATACTTCTGACCATGTCAAGAATGGTCCTATTCTTCCTTTTGGCAACACTGTTTTGCTGCGGTGTATACCTCGTGGTGCACTGCTTTTGTATGCCATTCTCTCTGCAAAAACGCAAAAAGTCTTTGGAGATGTACTCTCCTCCTCTATCTGTTCTGAGCACTTTGATATAATACCCACACTGTTTCTCATCAAGAATTTTGAACTGGCAAAATTTCTCAAACACTTCACTCTTCTATTTTAGCATATACATCCATGTCTTTCTGGTGTAATCATCAATGAAAGTTAGAACATATTGATTTCCGGCAATGATGGTATTTGCATCGGTCCACACACATTAGAGTGAACAATTTCCAAGGGTGCTTTTGCCCTTATACTCTTTCCTACTGGAAAGCTTTCTTTGTGTTGCTTGCCCAAGATGCAACCTTCACAAAGGCTGTCCGGTTTCTCAATCAATGGAAATCCCTTTACCATTCTCTTTCTGTGCAACAGATTTAAGCCTCCAAAATTGAGATGTCCAAATCTCAAGTGCCACAACCAATTCTCATCTCTCACTTGCTCCTGAAAGACCTCTTGCGTTATAGCTGCAATAGTTCTTCCTTCCTTCAAATCTGCCTTGAGTTTGAGAGGAAACATTCTATTGCTGGTCATCTGCACCTGTGCAATGATCTTCTTACTTGGAGGCATATCTTTGATTGTACACATATCATCTTTGAAGAACACATTGTAACCTTTGTCAATGAGTTGTCCAATGCTCAAAAGATTACATTTCAGACCAGGTACATAATATACCTCTGGAATAGTCATCTGTTCTCCATTTCCTGCTCGGATGCTGACTCTGCCCTTACCCTTGAAAAATATCTTAATATCAGTTCCTGTTGTTACCTCAGATTTCACATCTTCATCCAGATTGGCAAACATTTCAATATTTCCAGTCATGTGATTACTACAATCTGAGTCTAAGAACCAAAAATCTTCTTGTTTGTCTTGTGCAATGTTACATGTTAACAACACATTATTTGGATTCTTAT